>QEOT01123411.1:0-14321 GCA_003123785.1 Pterocarya stenoptera | reverse complement strand
AAAAAAAAAAAAAAAAAAAAAAAAAACTATTTGATAAAATTAAAATTAAAATCAACGAAATCAAGGAAAAAACCATGTATTTTGTCATAAATCTATAAATCACATAACCATAATTTGCTAAACAAAGAATAATAAAAATCAAGAAGTTCAAAACAAAAAGAAAAAATTTGAACAGAGAAATCCAATAAAAGTGCAAATTTGCTAATTTATGAAAAAAAAGATAGAGAACTTGCAACATACAAACCCACAAGATAAAAGTAAAGAACATACAGAAGGAAAAATTATATTTTTTCACAAATTTACAAACTACAAAACTCCAAAAAAAATTCATTTTCTAACAAATCTGTAAATCAAATAACCCAAATAAGATACAAGCTATTTTGATAAAAATGTATATCACTAAAGTAAAGAACAAAGAAACTAACAACATGCAAACCAAAAAAAAACAAAAACCCATCTATTGTGTTCCAAAAAAACTCATCTACTTTTTTCCAAAAAAAAAAAAAAAAAAAACCGTATATAAAACCCAAAGACAACTCACAACAAGCAAAAAATAAAAAAAAAAACACAGATCTAAAGACTAAACCTTCGGATCTAGAAGAAGTTGCAAGAAAAACTATATTCCACCAAAATATTAAAGCCGAGGTCTTAGTATTGAAAAAGAAGGAAGAGGAGCAAAAAAAAAATCTTCCAGATCTGAAAAAGAAACCTTTAGATCTATGAGACAGAATCACAAAAACAAAATCCACTTATTTCTTCATCTACATCCAAACACACCATAGAAGGAAAAATAAAAAAAATGAAACAACAGAAAATGAAAGCAAAAAATAAACAGATTTGTTGATTTTTACATATAAGAAAAAAAATAGGAACAACAAACCAACACTCATCAGGCGAAAAAATAAGTCTTAGATCTGAAAGATGAGGCTTCAGATTCGTAATATTTTTAAAAAATGAAGTTGTAAAAAAAAAGGAAAAAAAAACACAGATGGCGATTTTTGAGAAATATAATCTCATATTTGTATGCATTAAAAAAAAAAAAAAAAAAAAGCACACAGAGATAATCAACACACATTAGCTGGAAAAAAATACAGATCTGAAAGATGATGCTTTAGATCCGTTAGATTTAAAATTTTATTTCTAAAAAACCAGAATACAAAAATAAACAGAGGTGTTGATTTTTACAGATAAAAAAAAAGAACAAAAACCAAAGCAGGAAGAGCAAATCAACAAATAGCAACCGAAAAAACACAAAAAACAAAAACAAAATAAAATCATTTCCTAAAAAAAAAAGACCCCTTGCAGAGATAGACTTGAAGAATAACTACACAACCAACAACAAATCCGAAGCAAAGCTTCACAAATCTAGACTAAAACGTAGAGAGAGAGAGAGTTTTGAGAGAAATGGGATTATGGGAGTGTCGGAGCCGAGGGGGAGGAAAATAGGGAAGAAAAAATATACTAGGGAAGAAGAAGAATAGAGAAGAAAGTGTGAGGATAAAGGAAATAAGAAAATAAGAATAATCGATAAGAAATCGCTGACCAGCTTAGGTTTATAATTGTTGTGTCCAAAACAGCACCATGTTGTCTTCTTCTTCTTCTTCTTCTTCTTCTTTTTTTTTAATGTATTGATTCAACGTTAGGATGCTTTCCACGTGTTGTGGGAATAAATAGAGTTACTCTGTCATGTGAATGCTTCTTTCTTGCTTGCTTTACATGCCATGGCATTTAAGAGTGGCAAATAAATTAAGCATATATTCCTTTCAAAGCTCAAGCCATAAATCAATAATTGTCTCTGGTCAGACATGACCATTAAGTGCAGAGGCTTTAGCAAAACCCTACTCCAACCCTAACAAGCAAACAAAGCCAATCAAACTACTTATAACCATTGTATCAATACTTTGTTTTTTTCCTTGTTTGTTATTTCTAAGCTAATGCTAGGATTACTAAGACCTAAACCTGGCCTTTCTACTAAGTTTTTCCTTGACTCAGATGAAACATGGTCATGAATACTCTCAAAAAATTAGAGACAAGCTCTAATTATTTGATCTTGAGAACACAAACTCGCATCACAAAAGAAAATGATTAAATTAATTGATCTTCACAATTAAACTCATGAATCTATGGATCACCGAGATCACAAAGTTGGAAAAAATAAAAGAAATGAAGAAAAAGGCCTTCAACAAAATATTGGAAGACGTACGTATAATTAGTTAATTGGTTAACTAGTTGGTCTAAGTCTGAATCATTCACATGTCCTGTGCGGTGTCATCAACCAGTTTTAGATTTGTCTAATAAAAAGAAATGGGAAAAGGTGTTTACTCAACTTCATGAGTTTGCCTGGAAGACAATTGAATAAGATATCTACACATTCGCTAATGACAATTACCCGTATACTTATTTAGTGATCCCGTGCCCATTGTTGGAAATCTTTCCCTCCGATATTCATTTTATAAACAATTACTTTTCACTTAGCCCAAGTATGAAATTTTCATTTCAATTGGACTGTCACGATAGTTAGCAAGCAATTAGTGACCATGAGTCAATATTTATGTACGTGGTAGAGACCATGTTCTTTTAATGGATACAACCTGACACACTGACATATAAACCCAAACACTCAACCTATATAAATTGAAAGATACAAAATTTTAAAAGATAATAATAAAAAATTAAAAAAATGTGTAAATCTTAATGATTTAGATACAATAAGAAACAGATTGACACAAATCACATGCCACATTGATCGATCTCTTTTTCCAAGACTCAAACCATCTCCTTTCCCCAAAAAATAAACAATAAAAAAAAAAAAACTAAAAAATCATAACATCTAAATAAAAAATTAGTAGAGAAAAAGTGGGTAGTTGCTTGGAATAGGGAATTAAGTTTTAAGATTCTATAAATAAGTTTTAAAAATAAATTTACAAACAAAAATAAAAATTTCTATAAAATTTAAGTTTGTAAACTATTTTTTGAAGATCATGGAAAAAAACTTGCAAAAAGAATCTTATATAGAGATTTACTAGAAGAGAAAAAGGAAGAGATCTGTAGAAAATAAAGAGAAAGATATGCTAAACAAAGAGCATCCAAAAACAACTCGTTTCATATAACTGATTCCACATCATTTGGTGATGATGATTTCGATACATCTGTTGGTGATCAAACGACTAAGTCGATTGCTTAATATTCAAATAATGATGTCCAATATACAGAAAACATTCGAGACTTTAGTCTTATTCAAAGAGTATCAAAGAGACAACGAAATTTTGATATTCATATTGATTTCATTGAAGAAGATTCATCTCGTGAAATATGTATTCTTCCTGGTGTTGATGTCTGTATCATTAATTCAGAGACAAATTCATCCATAAACAATGTCTCCAAATCTTCTAATCAACTATTTATCCAGCAAGTTCTCCTTTAATCATTTTTTGATATTTATTATTCAACTATCATTCTATTCTTCTTCTCTGAGATTTAAGAATATATTATACAAATAGGATTCATATGTTGTTTGAGAGGAGTCAAGCTACGAAACAAATATACTGACACCTTGTAGGGGTAAGAAACAAATATAAATTAGTCGATTCTTTTAATTCAGTCATCAAATCAATATGATGAGTTTACATTTGTTGTCTTATTTTCATTTTCAACAAAATAAGTCAGTCGCGTCACAGTTCTACTGGATTTAGACAATTGTTGAAAGTATTGCCATCTAAAGTATATTCTCTGTCATTAGTACCCAACTGCATACATTGTAAAGCAAAGCGATTCCACCATGAAACAACTGGCTTTTGCTGTGCTTATGGAAAAATTTCTTTAGCCACAAATGGTGTTCCTGATCAGCTTTATGTGTTGTTTACCTCCAACACAGATGAATCTACACATTTTAGGACATACATTCAAACTTATAATAACAAGTTCGCTTTTACATCCTTTGGGGTGAAATTTAATAGAAAACTTTGCTGGAGAAATAGATGAATTTATACTTTCAGAACTCAGGGACAGATCTATTACTAAATCAATGATTTGCTTCCTTCAAATGACCATCATTCTTATGTCCAGTTGTATTTCTATGATACAGAGCATGAATTAGAAAATCGCATTTCTAATTCAAATAGAATGGATCCATCAATTTTAATTCAACTCATCAATATTCTTCGCATCAATCCGTATTCTATTTTTTTCGCTTTCTTGGTGATTTGCCAGATTTGAAAAATCAAATAATACATATAAGATCAGATGCTAAACTAGATCAACGAGTATTCAATGCCCCACATCCTCACAAGTTGCAGCAATATGGATAGAAAATGATGATAGAGATCAACTAAGAGGACGTGACATTTTTGTCTTTAACCATTATGGTCATATAATTCAGTAGTATTTTGGGTGTTATGATTCACTGCAATATCCGTTGTTATTTCATTTTATCGATATTAATTGGCATCAAGGGATAGTAGAGGAAGCAGATCTACACATAATGAAACAAACCGATCAATAAATCCTCAACAATCAGTGACTGTAGAAGAGTTACTTGCAAGAGAACAACGGTGTTAGATTGTAGTATTAATATTGTAAAATTTCATTTAGTATATACGTCCAATTTAGTAACATTCTATTCACATTCTACTTTTGTAGCATTAAACAGAAAAATGAATGATCAAATTGTTTCATGCTGTGAATATTATTGCTACAAATTATAAATAAGAGAAAATGTCAGATCAATTTTGTTACTTTTTGGTCGACTATTGCAACAATTTGTAGTAGATATGTATGTTAAGATCGAGACGTCAAGATTAGATTATTTTAGAAACAAGCAACAACATATTCGATCAGAGTTATATTAAGGTATTGTTGATACCATTATGCTTGGGGAAACAAACTTTTCTAATGTTGAAAAATGGATTTTACTGCCTTCGTCATCTATTGGAGGTCCAAGAGACATGAGGTAAAAACAATATAGAAGCAATAGTTTTAGTTCAGCGTTATGGCAAATCATACATTTTCTTAACAATGACGTGCAATCCAAACTAGCAAGAAATTACAAATGAACTAAGTCTGCATGAGGAGAGTCAAAATTGACCTGATTCGGTTGCTCGAATCTTTCATGCAAAATTAGAAGAATTAAAGGATCAATTATTCAAGAGGCAAATATTTGGTAAAGTCTAAGCATATGTCTACGTTATTGAGCACCAAAAGGAAAGTCTTCCACATTTGCATTTTTTAATTATCTTACAGAAAGATTGGAAAGTCCATGGGTTTGAATCTTTTGATGAGATCCTATTAGCAGAAATACCTGATAAAAATACAAATTTGCACTTGCATAACGCTATTGTCAAGCATATGATGCATGGACCATGTGGAGTCCTGAACCCATCAAATGTTTGAATGAAAAAAATGGATGTTGCAAAAGTAATTATCCAAAGAATTATGCATCTGCTACGACCGTTGAAAATGATTGCTTCCCAATACATAGGCGTTTAAACAATGGAATAATTGTTAAAGTCAGAGGCCAAAATTTAGACAATCGTTGGGTTGCTCCATATAATCCATATCTGCAATATTTGACTGTCATATTAATGCCAAGATTTGTTCTACAATAAAAATAGTCAAACATCTTTATAAGTATATTTATAAAGGGAATGATCGTGTTGCTTTCAACCTGACTTCTAAAAAAACAATCAACAAGTTAATGAAATCCAACAATTCCAATCGGCCCGATGGATTGCTCCCCTCAAAACTATGTGGATAATATATGACTTTATTATTAATGAAATGTACCTAAAGTGTATAGTTTACATTTACATCTGGAGGATCAACACCCAGTGACTATTCGAGCGAATGACAATCTAATCTACATTGTTAATTTAGATCATTCTAGAAAATCGATGTTAATAGAATCTTTTGCATTAAATCGAGTAGATGAGAATTCAAACAAGTTACTGTATAAAAAATTTCCAGAATATTATGTTTGGAGCCAACAATACAAAGAGTGGACTCATTGGAAAAAGAAAACCGTTAGGTCGTATTGTTACAGCAAATCCATTTGAAGGTGAGAGATACTATCTGCGGATATTGCTAAACCATGTAAGAGGACCTTTGCCCTTTGAAGATCTTAGGACAGTTGATAGTGTTGTGGCCCCAACATTTCGTGAGGAAGCAACAATGCAGGGTTTGCTACAGAGAGACAGTAGCTTAGAAGATTTTTTACATGAAACATCTCTATATCAAATGTCGTCCAGTTTGAGACGGTTATTTGCAACAATATTGATTTATTGTAATCCAATCAATCGAGGAAGCTTTGGGAACGTTTTGAGCAAGATATGTCAGTTGATTTCAAATCAACATAAGATTCTATATCAAATGTAAGAAGCCAAGTATTGAGGTCAATCTCTTTTACAATTGAATCAATGGAGAAAGACATTAATTCCTACCATCTTTTTGATGACGACATCTGCTTTGATGAAGAAGAATGGAGTGCTAGTAAAAGTATTTGCAAACCAAAATGTTACATTCTTTGTAGATGGCTCAGGTGGGACAAGGAAAACATTCCTATACAAGGCACTTCTTGCAACAGTATGATCAAGAAAATTAGTAGTACTTGCAACTGCTTCATCAGGTATTGTTGCATCTATTCTTCCGGGAGGTCGAACAGCACACTCATGTTTTAAGCTTTCACTTAATACTGATGAAAGAAGCACGTGTTGTGTCAGCAAACAAAGTATCCTGGCAAACCTAATTCGTGCAGCAAAATTAATAATATGGGATAAGGTTCCAATGATAAGAAAACAACACATAGAAGCATTAGATAAAATGGTACGGGATATCAATGATTTAGATGTAACATTCGGGGGAAAGGTTGTTGTTTTTGGCAGAAATTTTTGACAGGCTTTACCCGTGGTTCGTAAAGGAACAAGACAAGAACATGTTAAATCCAGTTTGGTTTATTCCTATTTATGGCTACATTGACCAAGTTCCGATTAATTGAAAATATGCGAGCAATATTGGATCCAGTTTTTTCAGATTATGTGTTATAAGTAGATAACGGAATGCCACCAAACACAGTTGATGAAACCATAAAAATTTCGAATAGGATGCTTGTTCCCTATGATGATGACAACACTTCTTTAGATCATTTAATAGAAGATGTTTTCCACAATATTCATGAATATTCAATAAATATTTCAACTATGATGAATCGAGCCATATTAACACCAAATAGCGGTTTTGTTGATGAAATAAATGCATTGTTAATTCATAAGTTCCTAGGTGAAGTTTAGTGATATTACAGTTTTGATGAAACAATAGATGCATTAGAACAATCAGTTATGGAAGATTTCTTAAATACTCTGACTTCAAATGGACTTCCGCCTCATTAATTATTACTCAAGAAAAACTGTCACATCATGTTGCTTAGAAACATTAATCTTTCAGAAAAATTGTGCAATGGAACCCATTTAATTTGTCAGACTTTTGATCAAAATATCATAGATGCAGAAATTGCAGTTGGACACCATATTGAAAAAAGAGTGTTCATTTCAAAGATACAATTTTTACCAAATGTTGATAAAAATAGTAATTTTCCATTCAAATGAACTCAGTTCCCTATAAGATTAAGTTTTGCAATGATTATAAATAAGTCACAAAGATAAACATTGGATTATGTTGGGATTTATTTACCTCAACCAATTTTTTCACATGAACAATTATATGTTGCTTTATCAAGGGTGAAGACAGCATCTACAATGAGGATTCTTATACAACCAATGTCCATTGAACAATGTAAAAAGAACAACACATAAAATATTGTGTTCACAGAATTACTAACATTATCATGTTTAAATTAATGTTATACAGGTAACTAGATTTAATTGTATATTTTCAATTTATTGTCAATTATATTATTAATCTCTATATGACTAATATTAAGTCATTTAATTAAATGTCTTCGTCAATTAATTTAGTAGTTCATGAATTTAAATTAAGATTTGTTATACTTATGCATATAATATTTTTGTATCTAAAAAGGGAAAAAAAATGCAGATGGTGTATACATCAATAAAAGATATCACTCCAAATATAAATAATTAAAAAATTAAGATAATCGTTACATAGAAGTTACCTAAGTGAATAACCCAATGCATAATAGTGAAGTACCAAAATCTGACATTAATTAATCAAGAGGTATAATATTTGTTAGCATATATTATGTTTCCTATTTTTTATATTCTTTGAATTTGGAGGTTATTAAATTCTATCATGTTATATAAAAATATTAATGATGTTGCACTTATTTTTTTTACAACATATTTTGTTTAAAAAAAATACAAAAATACAAAAATTATTAAAAAAGGCATTATAGTAAAATAATCCTCATAATTTTATATAATACACTATTAATCACAATTGTTTTTATTGTTGGTCCACGAAAATTGAGTGCAGGCAACAATGTTTGGAACTGATATTGACCCACGGGACGACACTTTAAATATTTTACAGTCGTATTATATCAGCAATGCACATGTCAAACCAGTAGATCCAAAGTACAAAATTGGAGAATATCAATATCAATGGACTTTGAACTCAAGAACAATAATAGAAGATGTTCCACAAAATGAAGATTAAATAGAGGCACCAAAATATAAGATCATCCCATTAAAGGACTTAGAGGCCTATAAAGAGTCAATTGGAGAAATATGTAATTTAATTTTAATTTTATTATAAAATAATTATAATACATTAGCATTTCATATTTGAATATTTATAGATTTTAGCTGTTGCAATTACTAAAGAGATAACGACAACATTTGGACCAACAACAATCCAAGAGATATATGTTATTGATGAGAGGTAAAAAATTTGTATAACTTCTCATTTCTTTTAAAATTAAATTCCAATATTAATTTAGGAAAACTCTATTAATTCTTTTAATTATTTCAATTTTGTAACTTGAACCCCATATGTTTGACTATGCGGGGTCGATTTGTCCAAGACGAATGTAAGAAAATATTAGAAATTATTGAAAATAAACCAATAATACTTGGAACAAAAATATCTATTCGATCAAATAACGATATTTATAATAATTAAGCAGCTTAAATATTTTTCCATATTGTATATACTTGCATTAATATTAATCTTAATTTCAACAAAGGATTGTCTCTGTCATCACGTCCGTCAAGTACCTTTACAATCAATCATCTTCTTCTTGAGGTAGCTACAATGAAGAAATGGTAATTCTCACAAATTAACAATTACATATTAATGCATTTATATTAGAGTTAATTATATGATTTATGTAATTTACCTATATATTTCATTTCCTCATATTATTCTTCATTTCTTAATTTTAAGAGCGGATAATAATGATTTGATAATTAAACGTATCAGTGCAAGAAGCTTGACATACCCATCTGCCCCTCTGTCATTTGTTGGTATTCGAGAAATTGTGACGAATTGCGATATTACAGAGTTGATGAAGGGTTTGCAACCATTGGCGGTAAATATTATTTTATTAGTAATAAATTAAAATATTTACACAAGAATTCCTTCTAAAAATTGATTATGATTAACGTAGAAAACAAAATTCTGGATAGAGGTGAAAATAAATGTGATTGACTTGGCCAAAGTATTTGATTACATGTCATGTGTTAATTGTAATAAATGAACTGGATATAAATACAATAAAAGTTTCGTTTGTATATATTGCAAAAGCCAATGGGTCTGCAAAGTGCAAACCAAGGTATGTATCTTACAATTTTAATTTATAATTGATATCTAATTTAATTTAGAATTCAACAATATTAAAATTGAAAATAATATATTCAATGCATTTAACATGCTAGGGCATAAGTTGAATTGGACGATAATACTGGAAAACTAGCTACTACTATGTTTGGTGAAGTAGCATAAGATGCATTTGGATGTTCAGCAGTTGAGTTGATGGAACATGCTGGAGAGGTATCTTTTAAAAATTTTATTCAAAAATTGAGTTTGATTATAATGAGTTAATTAAAAAAGAAATTGGGTTTTTATTAATTATGCGAAGCTATTCAAAATTTATTTTGTAGGAACATCGCCATATATTAAAAGCGTTTCGGAAAAATTATAAAAAAAAAATTGGAAGATTTAAGTTTATGTAGATCCAGAGAAACTGAAGGAGAAAAAACATAGGCATTTTAATGTTCTCTATATTGAGGCAAAGCAAGATGAGGAAAATGTTAAATCACCATCCTATAATCAAAATTATCTTAAACAACTTTCATAAAACTATGGACGATATTTATTTATAAGACCATGCTATAGCTTCTATTAATGTTTTTCTTTTATAATATATCACAGCGTGTAATTATTTATAAATTACATAAACATTACATCGTTATTTAATTAATCAAAAACATTACGTCTTTATTAATAAAAAACTAATTACAAACAAAAAATAAATAAATATAAACTAAGTAAACGTGTATTGCATGTTGCTTTCACCTAGTGTGTATATATATATACACGTAAAGGGCGACCCATTGTAAAATAGAAAAATAGAATGAAACATTATCAGATTAAGTGTTGTTTCTCTTATATGAACCATCTTCTACTTTGACTAGAGAGGAGAAAAAACTAAACTAAACCGGGATCCGGGATTAAACCCGGGACTTGGGTATTGTACCCGTATTCATAATCGGATATAGATATCTAGTTATCGGATCGGATAAAATTCATATCGAAAACCATGTCAAAAATCTGGTTACTTGAGTTCCATAACGGGCATAGAAAAAATCCAACCCATATAAACAGTATTTAGACCAAAACCGTCCAAGAAGAGTTGCATGATGCATATTTGCAGGATTTGGAGTCGAAAAGGGCGAATAGGCAATCAAGGAAATAGTCAATAGCCCCAATATTTAATTTTAGAAATGCCAACATTTATTATTGATAAAATTAATTTTCCTAATTATTATTGATAAAATTAATAAAATTTAAAGTGAATAACAACATTTATATAAACTTCTATTGATCGTTTTTTGGAAAAAAAAAAAAAAAGTTTTATTGGCCACACAATGGATTGGATATTTGAGTTTGTGGTCGTTAGGCAAGAGAGCCATCGTATGCTCACCACCACATGCTCACTCACAAGAACCATTTTGTCCACAACCGATTTAATGCTTATAAATTAATGGTTTCACAGCAAATAATTGGTGGGATCCCCTCCCATCTCCGTCCCCATCCCATCATGCATACCTAACAACAATTCAACTACAACAAAAGGGGAATCACCAAATCTTCAAGCCAGAAACTGCAAGCACTGCATTACCCAGCACGTATATATGTTTATTGCATCCCTTTCTAAAGTAAGAAAGTTTCTAAAGTAAGAAAGATCATTATTTTTTAAAAAGAACTGCTATAGATATAAAGAGATTATTTAAAAGTAGATCTACAAATTGACGTGATTTCATAGAATCTATTAGATTTACTTTATAATAAAAATAATTTTACTATTTGACGTATCACATCAAGTCACGTCAGCTTATTGGTTATTATATATGATCATTGCATTCCGATTCTAAAGTAGGAAAGATCATCATTTTTCAAAATGCTCTACACCTACTTCCTCATCTGCGCCGGACTCGACTTGCACTGATCATGTCCAAGCAATCCTGTTGGGACATTTTGGTATGATGATTGGGACCCTTCAGCAATTAGGTCAACTGAATAATTAAGTTACTCCAGCTTCATTGTAAAGCTTGATTAACTGAGCTGCTTAGAGCAATAATGAGCTCTGCCACCATGGGTGGGATCTGTTTTAGTTGGAGTGTAACTTCATGGATTCATTTGCCACTAAAATAAGCAGTAGCAATGATGGGTTTGATGAATTATTCCAGCCATTGCTGTGTTTGTGCAGAAGGATGGCCCTCAGACTCTCGGCTTCGGCTTCCAAGTGGTAGATTCCTTTTTGTTCTCTATATTAGCTCCATCATTTGCATATGAAAAATTCTTTTCATCATCTACTATTTACTATCTCACATCCCACATCTTATAAAAAAATCCCCACACCTTATTGAAAAAAAAAATCTATAAAAGTGAGATGTAAAAGTGAATAGTAACTGATATATATAATTCCTCTTTACATATACAAAATACCCATCATTTTCAAGAATAATAGGAGCCTTGCAATGTTGGGTTAGCATATTACTTATTTTAATACCTATAATTATGGTTAAAAGAAAAATTAAAACATTAATACTTTTTTTTTATTGTTGTGAGACTGAGAAATGCTTCAGCCATAAAGAAATTTACAGAAGTTTGTTTTTTTTTTCTTTTTTTATTTTGAGGTATACAAGGTCACGCCTCATTGATGATATGCCAATGATTTATTTAATGAATAATTTGATTTGAAAGCCTTTACACCACACACACTATTCATATGTTATAATTTGATTTGAAAAATAAATTTTAAAATTTAAATTTTACAAATCAAATTATGTGATGTAAAAATCTTTAAATAGTGCTACTATTTATCTAATATATATGATGTGCACATATTATAAAAGTTTAAAGTCTAATAATAAAATATATGTTGTAATTACCTAGTCTTCATAATTACTGGTCATATAAAAGTAAACAACCTACATGACTTGCACTCTACTAATTTTTGTCCCAACATGACACCCCATATTTTCATGCTCCTATTTGTGCGTGACTTTGTATTCCTTCTTCAGTATATAATAAGGAATTAGTATTGATGCATGTACATGAAAATTTTTAAGTGGATCAAATGTTTGCAAGATGTTTGATAAAATAACGTCGACAAAAAAATGAAAGGATTGCTAATTTAAATATTCCAATCAATCTTTGTCAAAAAGTGCATCGATGTCTTCGATCGAATTAAAATCTAATAGAAATACTTTTTTTTATTTTTATCATTCTTATATAAATATATATATCAATTAGTTGATAACATTTTTTTTCTTGGCAATAAAATTTAAAAATATAAAAATATTATAATTAAATGACCTAGAAATATCATATTTTTAATATTAATACGAAATAATCAATCATTTTCTAACCTTTTAAAGTGTAATTTAACGACATATTTATTTATATAATATGAAGTACATTTTTAGGATACATAGACCGTATAAGATTGGATACATGATATATTATCAATAAGTTTTGCTACTCATCATTCCTACACACCACATTTATTTTATTATTTTATTCTTCTTAAACTAATTAAGTTTTTCTATTCATTATCTATACACCACACATTTGATAAAAGGAAAAAAAATAAAAATTATATGTGGTATGTAGTGTGAGAATAATGAGTTGAATTTTTCATTATCAATACATGCACTAAAAGGCATACTTGCATTGCCACACTACCATTTGTTTAGTGTAGACAAAAATTCTTTCAATTTCACTTAAATAGAGAATATTTATTTAAAATAAAATATAAATAATAGAAATAATTTAACTTATTAATATAAGAAAAGTGCTACCACTATAAATATAAAAAAATAAATTTACAAACTGACATGAATTTTTATGATATATTATATTTATTTTATAATAAAAATAAATTTACAATTTAACTTAATGCATTAAAATATATAATTTATTTTAATAAAATTCTTTTATAATGAAATTATTTATCTTAATATAATATATAATAATCAAAATAATCATTATTTTATGAGTAAAGTTATAGCCACCGAATTCGGGATCCAAATTTATGTCCTGTTAAGTGTATTTTATCTTTTTTAATTTTTAAATTTTTTTTACATGTATTTTTTTGACAACTTTAAATATTAAAAAAAATTCATAAAATTATTAAAAAAATACTTCTTTAATTACTAAATTAAAGAAAAAAAAAATCCCTCGGGACACACTTTACTTCGGTGGGTTTAGCATTTCTGTTATTTTATACTACGTAGTTACTCGTTTGTAATCTTCTTTGGTTGAGTTGGCAGAGGCGGCCAGGAGTTAAATACGAAGGACTAATAAAAAACTAACCGTAGTTAACGCATTAATGTTGGAGTTTACTGTCTTCGATTCCTCGTTCCATCAGCCGTCGCTGACCCTCATTCACTTGAAAAAAGTTAAAACACGCACGCAGTCACTCTCAGACTGTGAGAGGAGAGAGGGAGAGAGTCGGAGAGAATCAAGTTCTTCTTTGAATAAAGAAATCCCACCCCATTATTGTCGGATATTATTTAGAGAAAAAAATCACAAATAAACTTTGTACAAACTGCAAGTAAAAGAAAGGCCCGCTAATGCAATTATCATTTGTCACGAAAGAGAGAGAGAGAGAGAGAGAGAGAGAG
>QEOT01123410.1:11806-59616 GCA_003123785.1 Pterocarya stenoptera | reverse complement strand
CCATTGCTCAAGTCGTTAATAAAAACATGAGAGCTGTGGCTTGGATGAAACCGTGTAGAGATAAGTATAAACTTAATGTCGATGGTAGCTCGCTCGGTAATCCTGATTTTGGGAGTGGAGAAGGTGTGATTAGAGATCATGGTGGTCGTTTAATTGCGGGTTTCGCAACTCACTAAAGGCAGGTTTCCAACAATGTGGCTGAAGGAAGAGCTTTATTTGAGTGGTTAAAATTGGCTCAACAGTTGGGTATTCGAGACATAGAGGTGGAGTCAGCTTCTGAAGTTATTGTGAGATGGGTCGAAGCTGGCAAATGTAACTTATGGTATTTGTGACATTATTGGGATGATATAAAGACATTGCTTTCTGAATTAAATTGTTCCATTCATCATATTTATAAAGAAGCTAATATGGTTGATGATTATCTTGCTAAAGAATGTGTTATAATAGGTATAAGTATTTTATTGAGTCTGACATTGGGAGGGGGATTCTTAGAGGCTTATTACGGACGGATTATTGGGGACTTCCGTATTTACGGATGTAATTTTTTACTTTATGCTTTATTTTTTGAGTCACCTGTGTTTTCGAGGTGGAGTCAGCTTCTTTAAAATTGACTCAACAGTTGGGTATTCGAGACATAGAGATGGAGTCAGCTTCTGAAGTTATTGTGAGATGGGTCGAAGCTGGCAAATGTAACTTATGGTATTTGTGAGATTATTGGGATGATATAAAAGGGTTACTTTCTGAATTAAATTGTTCCATTCATCATATTTATAAAGAAGCTAATATGGTTGATGATTATCTTGCTAAAGAAGGTGTTTATAATAGGTATAAGTATTTTATTGAGTCTGACATTGGGAGGGGGATTCTTAGAGGCTTATTATAGACGGATTATTGGGTACTTCCGTATTTATGGATGTAATTTTTTACTTTATGCTTTATTTTTTGAGTCACCTGTGTTTTCCCTCAGGTGATTGTTTTGTAATCATGGTTTTCCTCCGCCATATGTGAGGGTTTTTTTTAATAAATTTGGAACGAAACTGCTATAAGGGTGGCTACCGACTGTTTGTAAAAAAAAAAAAAAAAAAAAAATAATCTATGATTTTCTTGAGGAGAAAAAAAACACAGGTAAATCTAGGTAAGTCAGAAGGGCAATGCTATGGTGAATAGTAAATGTGTCCACCAAATGTGTACACTGGTATAAATGAGTTTTTTAATTTTCTTTTTCTTTTTCGTTAAGCATTTTTTAAACATTCTTAACCATTAAGAGAAAAAAATGTATAAATTTACTAATAGTTACTTCATTTACCATTAAGAAATATATATATATATATATATGAGTGGACATATTTGGTAGTCATATCATCATTTTTCAAGTCAGAATCATCTTCTCCTAAAATTTTATGTTATAAAATTAAAATTTATATATGACATTAAATATTATATTAAAATTTATAAAATTAGTTTTATATTATATTAAATATTGTATTAATTTTATGTTAAAATTTTTTGAAGCAATAAAAATTAAGTAAACGAAGATAAACTTTTTTATTGAATATAAAATTGAATATTGCAAAGTCTTTATAATATATATAGAAATAACTATGTGAGATTTGTTGCATTCATTCCTAATTGTTAACTCGATGATAGTATATATGTACTTACTAACAAAATTAATCCAAACAAGCTAGCTAGCGGAAGACTTGAAAGGAAAAGTGTAAATAAATAAGAAAAATGAGGTTGTAAATTTACCAAATAGCTTATAAAAAGAGACCAAGATATTTTATTACCTCTTATGAGATGTAAAAAAAAAGAAAAAAAAATATGAGATTTTATTAATGACAAAAAATAGGTGTAAGTATGAAAAAATTATTAAAAAACTAAAAAAAACCTAGATAACTAAGTACTAAATGAGATTTTTGAAAATCTTTTTTTGGTGGGGGGGGGAAATTGTTTTTATATTAAAATATCTTTAAAAAAATCATATACTAAAACATATTTTTTTAAATTTTTTGGGGGGGCGAACCATCAAAGTAGTTCCGCCCGACTTCAAGCAACCGAAAGAGTATTCATTTCTTCTCAAACTTTGCTTCTTTCTATGGTTGTTGACCCAAAAATAAATATGCTTGCGGTCTGAATAAACGTCAGAAATCCTAATTCCATGTAAAAGGGGAAAGTGCGTCATGAATACTCTAATTCCATTCAATACAGTACTAGGCAATGTTTAGACTGATTTGAAATTGACAATGTCAATGAAGGACTTGGTTTCGCCGGTCTAATTTTTACTGAAGTTAGAGACGTAAGATGTGCGACATGTACTTTCTAAGTGGATACGAGGGACGTGTCCCACATCCAACCAATCTAGCTCTGACATTAATTGAACCCGAATATCACTACAACAAAAAGGACATTTTTTGACTAATTTATCGCAACCAAAAGACTATTCATAACCAATAGTATATGATCGGAAAAGTCTTTTGGTTACGAATAGTCTTTTGGTTGCGATAAATTTATCGGAAAAGACAGTTTTTATTGTAGTGTATGATCTATCAATGAATCAAACAAACAACCCATCACGACCTCAAAATAGGCTTAGATAAGATTAAAAAAGAGACATGTTCGGTTTATTAAGAAATTATTTGTACAAGGAAAATCGATCATACAAAAAATTAAAACTCAAATTAAAAGAAAAAAAACAAAATTGAAATGAAATGCCAGGGTGACATTTTATAAAATAAATTCTAAAATAATGGTTACCAATTTCAGTATTCAAAACAAGAAGGGTCATCGCTTCAGCTTGTAATCTAATTATCACGCGGCAAAAAGAAATGGTCGTGTTGATCAGTCTGTGCGTTGGCCAGGCCAAGCAGATGGCTTGGACGCGACCGCGACGCGCAAGTTATCGGTATAATTAGCTGGGGCCCGAGTCTCCAACCTGCCACGCTATTTCCTGCCAAAGTTCTGTGTCTCCTATGCAACCAAACCAGGTAAAAGTAAAACATGTACGTGGTTGATTAGTCAATGAAGATTCCCGTAGAAAGGTTCAACATGCACACAATTTGGATCCATGGATGTCATAAATATATGGTTGGGAATTTATGACTAGACAATATCGATGACCAATTGTCTTCGTCCCATGGTGGGAACTTGGGATAGTGGACACTCCATTAATCCAATTATCCCCACTCATAAATGGGGTGGTACCACTAGGTTGAAAGTTAATGGAAAAGTAGAGTGATTCCATATTTATGTGAAGTTAGGATTTGAATTGACTGTTAAGTTATAAATTTAAGGGTGAGTAGTTGAGTTTTTGTAATTCTATGTTCTATTTTCAACTTTTACAAAATTGATACAAGAACTAAAAAATCTCTGCGATTTGATAACTTTGTTAATTTTCTATCATAAAACTAATAGGGTGCTACATGTCAGTTTTTGATTGATTGACATCATGTGGCATCAACTTTTGGTTGGGGGTCATGAATAATTATGCCACGTGTCAATCAATCATGTTAGTATTTAAAATTAAAAAAAAAAAACGGATATACCTAATTGCGAATTTTTTTATGTTTAGATATTAAATTTATATAAAATTTAAAAATTGGGATTTCAAATTATAAATTAAAAAATTCTACTGATCATCCCTACACCACACACTACATGTCACGATAGCAAAGCTCTAACATGTTAAATCACTACTAATTTTAAAAAATACAAACTGATCATGTGAAAAAGAGAATTTAATTATTTAACTTAAATTAAAAAAAAAAAAAACCTTTACCACCAAAATTATTTCTCATTTCGGTGCTAATGTTAATTGATTGGATATTTAAAAGGGAAGTTTCAAAATAAAATACCCAAAAAATTTCGAGCTGGTTGGTAGAGAATAACATATGCATGGGATGTAATCATGTGTGGTAGAGAATGCATTAACAAATCTTTCAAGGTTCAAAGGATGTGATATTGGTGATCATTATTAATAAAAAAAAGTCATCCACTTAAAAAGTTTACTCTGACTAATGGAGAAAATTAATTAATCAAGTGACACGTGGTATTGGTTGAGAAGAAACACTCAGTCCAGTAGCAACAGAAATTATATGTATTATGAAAGACTCAAATTCTACACAATGATGATGAGCTTTTTTGTTTTCTTCTTATAATTTTACTGACCCTTTTGCTGTTCGTTTATACAAAGAATCTCAAACACCATGTGATCTCTACCTTCCTAATCATTTTTAAAAGTTATCCCAACCAACACAACATCATGCACTTCCCTCTTCAATCTTCTATGTACTCTTTTTTTTTTTTTTTTTTAAAAAGAAGAGTGAGCAATCACCTGTCATCTTCTATGTACTCCTTATTAAGGACATTCTTAAAAGAAAGTATACGATATTTGCACGTGATTCTAAAACTGTATCTAACATTACTTATTATAAAAATATAAATTTAAGGATAATATCTATGTAAGATACAAATATATCGATGATGATATAGTATATACACTACAATAAAACTCATTAATTTTAAGCAGTTATTTCCTGCAAAAATGAATATTTTCTACTGAAATGAGTTTATTTTCATTACAAAAAATCATTCTCGTCACAATTAATTTGTCACAAATACTCTTTTTCTTGTAGTGATATATGACATTTTTCTAATCTTTCTTAACAAAGCAGCTTGGACGTGCATGCAGGAGGTCCCCCGGGACAGAAAAGAGACCATAAACAGTGCCATTGCTTAGCTTTCCAAGAACCTCTCACGTGCTTTACATTCATTAGTTCCTTCCTTTCGAAGAATATGATGATAATGGGAGTTAGCCGGCCAGGGCCATGTACGGGGGGGTTAAAGGGCATTTTCCCTCCAGCTGGATGACGAGCAATGAAAGCAACAATCCCGTGGATGCCGCTAGGTTAAAGAATTTCTTTGGGGTGTACATGCATACAATGCATGCCACCTAAGTAGTTGCTGGTGGAACAAAGAAACTTTTTATGGCCGGTTGGCATGAGAGAATCCAGCTTCTGCAATATTTTATAGGTTTGACAATCAATTGCCAGATCTTAATCCCCATTTTTTGCATTATTTCTTTAAATAATTTATGTCCCTTGAGTACCTTCCAATTAGAACTAATTAAAAACTATATATTATATATATTTGTCACATATACTAATTTTGACACCATTATGTACCACCAAATTAATCAAATGTTGGACCCAAGAGAGAATAATAAAGGAGTAAATTGAAAGATGGTGTCACCTCCAACTTGGAGAAATGCAAGCATTTATAACGGATAATTTGCGACGATAACGACTATTTACGATAAAAATAGACTCATTTTAGTAGGAAATAAATATTTTTATTGAAAATAACTAATCACAAATATACAGTATTTTTGTAACGAGACATAATTTAAGAATGGTGAAATTTTCAAGTAGATCAGTTGCATATTGTCCCACAAAAGATTAGAGGCATTTTGAGATTGGATAAAGCACAGTTACCAATAATTAGTTGCAAATGAGTCTATAGTTTCTCTTATTTGAGTTCTATATATAGAGATTGTTATTGTTTATGTAGTTTCACTTTGTAACACTTTTTTTTGGTTTCTTTTTTATGTTTCGTTATGATTAGCATGTTTTTAAGGTTTAGCTATTGTCGTGGTATTCTTCCACCATACGAGAGGTTTATTTTTTCTTAATAAAATTATAAAATATCATCCTCTTTAAAAGAAATAAATAATGGAGGATTGGAAGCTTGATCAAATGAAAAGAGGTTATGGAAACCTAATTCTCTCTTAACGGGCCTTGGTATACTCTAAATAACTAGAGTTTTGCTATCCAATTGCCTATACCGCACATTACGCTTGTTTTAATTTTTTTTATTCCTGTTAAATTAATTGAGTTATTCTACTAATCATCCCTACACCACATACTAGCTAAAGGAAAAAAAATAAAAAGATCAAAAATAAATATAAATGTATGATATATAAATGATGAATAGAATTTTTAAAATAATTATTTTTTCAAATCCTCCATTGGCAGAAGAGATTGAGTTTGTTAGGTTAACACCAGCCGGCCTTTTTCTTGGCCCTGGATTAAACAACAACTAATGAAGCCCATGCATAATCATCAGTCACTTTAGAAAGCATTTATATGTTCCGGCCCCAAATGTGTCCTCCTATTGGCCATTACAACGTAAAATTCTTTTTAAAGCATTTGTCTTTAATGAGATTTTTTCTTGTTGATAGACGCTGCTCTCTCTCTCTCTCTCTATCTCTCTCTCACTCATGATTTTGAACTAAATTATTACAAGATGTCCTTTCATTATTAAAATTTGTTACTAAATTTATTTATAATTTTGGTTAAAGCTTGAAAATTTGAAATAAGTTATTACAAGTTGATAAAGATGTATTAAAAATCACATATAATCATATCCAAGTTTTTAATATAATGTATAAAAGAGTATAAAGTGTAAATTCTTTAACTAGCTAGTTTCAATAAAAAATATTATATGAATATAAGTAGTTTCAACTTTTTTTTTTCATTTTTCTATTCACATTGTTTTAATGTATTAACATATTTTTAAAAAATAAAAAAATACACCAATATACTTAAAATCACTTCCTTCATCATTAAGTAAAAAAAAAAAAAAAAGGAACAATTACATTGAGCGGTCATAATTTTTAGCCTCATATACAAAGAAAATAAAAAATCAGCACATGGTAAGGGTAGTATTTTATGCACAACCACAAATTTAATACAAAATATTCATTCTTCTCTTGATGATCTTTTTGCTCAACTAAAATAAATAAATGACTACAAGCTTTATCTTTCAATTCTCTACAATTTTTATTGAATACAATGGTGAAATAGTTAATATATGTTTAGTTCTAATATTTTGTTCAAGAAAATAAAAAGAAAAAATTGAGTTATCATACAACTTAAAAAATAATAACAGTTTTGAATCGATTGGAATTTGTTTGAATAAGCCAGAATCGGTTTGCATCTTCTGATAGAAGCGATAGAAGATGCAAACCGATTCGGTGAACGATTCAACAAGTTCACTAAAATCAATTTGGTTTTTGATTTATTCAATTTGAAATCAGCTGAATGAGCCTGAATTGAATCGATTTTTGAAGCCTTAGTTTTGGACACATGATTTGATTTTATTGACTCATATATTTTAGTTTTGCAACTAATTATAGATTAATAAAGGTTATTGGATTTAAAAAGAAGTTAAGAAATATAACTATAAATTATGACTCTTGAGGGGTAAAAGTAATTCAATTATAAAAGGATTGTTTGGCCCATCTCTCAATTCAAGTAAAGTTTGTAATTTCTCGTTACTGAAATTCAAACATAAAAGAAAGTAAGAACCGACACAGCCTATGCATTCAAACAAGTTTTGGAGATGGAGGGTACGTACCCACATTGAAACTCGTTTTAAAAAGTTTTAATCGTACAAGTTATGTTAACTTAATTAGAAGGATTATTTTTAAGGGTAGCTCTACAACGGCTGCTGGGAGCTCCCGCCAGTTCATTAAAAAATATTTACTTAATTATTAAGTAAAAAAAAAAAAAATATCCAGCGGGAGCTACCAGCTAGAAGTGCAACGTTCTCTTATTTTTAATTCATCATTCTTTTAATGATCATCTTCTTAGGTTAAAAAGTAATATAAAAAAAATAATAAATAGCATTCTTAATTAATGGCTTTTATCTATTCTTACAATAGAGTCATGGACACTTACAGAAGTATAGGTGAAAAAGTAAACCATCTTGGTCTTCGAAAAAGATCTCCTTCTATGCATTTCCCTTGGTCCTACCCTATAAGGGAACCTCAATAGTAAAATTAAAATTACTTGGTCTTTGTTGGGTGTGAAAGCCCATGTGAGCCACATAGTGGTAATTTGGTAATTTCAATAATAATAGTTATTATTTATACGTGATGTGGCGTGTGTATTGGTGTGTGAGAGAGAAGAACAAAAAAGAGAGAGGGATTTGCGGCCAAACGTATGAAAATGTGAGGATTTGTCTTCTTTTTTTCACACTTAGGTTTGAGGGATATCTGTTGTTCGATTTTGGTATGTTATTCTGATTGTGAGACCTTCTTTTTGACTAATGTTATATCGCTGAAAATTCTCATTTTGTGAGATTTTTCTTGTTGTCCTAATTAATATCTTCTTGTATGATGATGATGATTACGTGCTGACCAATACTATAGATATTCTTAATGTACTGCTACCTCTAAAAATTGTTCTAGAGAAATAATTGTAAACCCATTATTGTTAATAGTTTTATAATTGTAAACCCATGGTTTTTCGTGGATAAAGAAAAGGTGGACATTTCGTAAGACTCGCATCTTCCACAAAGAAAAAAAAAAAAGTCTTCATTTAGGTCGTGAATGGGCCTTGGGACCGATGGATAGATCAAGACTGAGAGCCCAACAATTGCCAAGGAAGTCCAGATTCACCGAGATTTTGATTCTTGACGAAGCCCTCAGATTGGGAGTTGAAGCCCACTAAATTAATCTTGACTTGAAAAAATTCACTTTTTTATATTTTGAAATGATTGTGGGAAGATTGCATATTTTAAAACGATATCTGGTATTATTTTAGAAATGATTTGAGTTCTGCAAGTTGAGTCCAAGCTGTTTCGAAAAAGGGGAAAAATAATGAAGGAGTATATATAATTGATAATGTGGTGTGCTAAGGTGGCAACATGCACGCTGACAGACAAATTCTTTAATTATGCTTGTCGTTTAATTTTCAAGATGCAATCCTCTTTAATATGGTGTGATTAGCAGGGGATTTTCATGTCTTTAATTAAGCTGGGCCGTTAATGGGATCGTTGTTGGTAGTTGAAGGCTTAATGATGTATTTCCTATGGAAAATAATAGCTGCCCAGCTTATACCGTTGGGTTTGACCCTTCGGCTATTTTTTTTTTATTTAATGATTAAAAAAAGACTATAAAAAAATTTGTGTATTTTTTTAATGGTTAAATATGTTAAAAAAATGATTTTTTTTTGCACTAGCGGTACATCCAGCAATAAATGCTGGGCAACCAACTAGTACTATTCATTTCCTAAATATATAGCTATATATATATATTAATAGAAAAGTGATGTGAAGACCAATGTTTTGAATATTATACCGATGGCAGTTTCGATTAAGATATTGAAATGAGATATTTCAATACGGTACGAAATTTAAAATATTGATAAACACTAGCTTTAGCCTAAAAAATAAAGATAAATGATATTTACAGTTGTAGAGTACGCAAGTACTGTACAATCCCTTTGAAAAAAATAAGTGAATACAGAATTCACATGAAAAAATTAATTTTCTAATTGTGATTCCATTCTTTTTTAAAACGATTATGCGGCACTTGTCTACTTTACGACTGTATATAATATTACTCATTTGGACTAAAAAACAAGAGTTATGCTACATGCAATTACTTTTGCTTATTCTATGTGTACTCTATTGATGTAATTGACGAAAACAATTATTTATATTGAAAAAAGTAACGCAGCTAATCACATCAGTAGAGCACAAAAAATATGCAAAAATGTTTGCACATAAAATTTTCGAAAAAACAAATATGGAAATTCTTTCTTCTTTGAAGGTAAGGTTATCTCCTTCTCTATTCAAGCACGTGGCTTGGTTGTGTGAAAGGCACCCACGATTGGATGGTATTGAGTGAAATCCAAAGTTATCTTCATTTTATCTCTAGTTTTTCAACCGTTTCATTTCCTCTTTAAGAGTTTCGGATCCATATGTTTAACCCAATTAGGGTTGTAAATGAAACAATATGTTCGATAGCCCACTCGGTACTCGTCTGGTTAAGTTTGTTTATGCCCAAGTCGACTCGTTAACTTGACTCGATTAAATCTTTTTCATATATTTGATAAATATATACATACACTTATGTATATATGCATATATATTAACTAATAATATAAGCATAGCACTTTTATAATTAAATATATAATATGTAACCTAATTACTTATGTCTATATATTGAATATACTTCATAACTATATTTTATAATTTGTACAATAATTAGTCGATCAGATTTAATAATTTCATATACTAGTATGTGGGAACCATATATAAAATAAATATATGCTATCATATTATGTATATATATTAATGATATATGTAGGCATATAATATATTGTTATTATGGATAAATATCAACTAATTAGATATTAATTACTTATAGAGTTTTAAAATCTTATAATTCAATAGAGGTTCTAGTTGTTAGATGTACAAATTTAATATTAGATTTATATTTTTTTATTTATTTATCTAATTTATTAATTATTAAATCTTATTAAATAAATAAATAAATAAACAATTTGAACAGATCTGTGGGACGAGCTAGAGCTCGAGTATTTTGAGTTGATTACAACCCTAAACCCAACACTAGCTATTCATCACCTAATTCATTCCCCCAGTTGTCTGTCATTTCTATTACCTTTGATCTTTAAACCTCTTTTGCAAGTCGCGTCCTAGCTCCATTTATTGTTGCTCCTCATGGCCTTCATTAGTCTTCTACCATGGAAGGAGACCCTTGACTCCTTCATTGCATCTCCTCCAATCTATGCAAGGAGATCCACGACTTATTCTTAGGTCTCCTCCATGGAAGCAGATTTGCCACTTTTTCTTTGGTAGAGACGCATATCTAGCTAACCAACAATGACTAGAACCTTCATCCCTTCGTAAAGGAGATGCATGGAGACAAGCTCCCATAATAAAGAAAGGAAGGAGAGAGAGTCTAAGGCATCGTTTGTTTTCACAAACCATCTCATCTCATTTCATCTCATCTAATCATTATAATTTTTCTAAATTTTCACACAAAATACAATAAACAATTCAACTTTTTCAAATCTCAAAACAGAAATTGTATTAAAAAATTAAATTCTACCAATATTTTTTTTAACTTTCAACTTTTCTATAATCTTATCTCATCTATGTAAACAAATGATTACTTTTTATATTTCCTATGATTAACTTTCCTTGCCTTAAATAATATTTGATATGATAAAAAAATTGTAGTTAATATACAAATAGCATGCTGCATCTATCTTGAGTTCTTGATTGCAACATTTGATTTCTTTTATTGCTTTCTTTAGCAAGAAAAGGGTGGCCGGTATTGGGGATCATATTGTAACTCCTCCCTATGAGGGTAAACTCTTTCTCTGATTGACAACTCCATGGGTATGAGAGTAACTTTGAAAATCAATGTGCTAAGAAAATTGCCTTCAATTTCTTGCTGTTGTTGATTGGAGCATAAAGATTGATTATAGTCTAAAGTTAAGCGATCAATAGAGAGCAGGCATCCCTTTCTCACTACTGGCTGGAATGCATGCAAGCTCTTGCAATGCAAGTGAGCAAACTTTTCTAGAGTTGCCCAATATGATTAGCAATTTAGCCCCCCATCACCATAAGGATTCATAAACAATTCTCGACATGGAAAATATCTTAACAAGCCTGATCACAATTTAGACAAGAATTGAACTACTGAATTGATAATAGACTCAAGCACGTAGGAAAGAAGAGGAAGGGGAATCCATCAAGGTTCTTGGCTCAAAATAAAGCCAAGGCCCTAATCAAGCAAATACTAGTCCTATCTATCCACCTCTCTGGACACAATATCTTGAGTACCTATGATGACAATCACATCTATTGGCATGCGACCTTTGAATATAGAATCGAGTCCCTATGAATGGGCAGAGCTAAGTGCTCCTATTTTATGATGATAGAGCCAATTGCGACCTTGTGTATAAGATTCGAAATGGTGAATTGAGGTAGAATAGATAGGATTTTGTAGTCATTTTTGGGTTATGTGGAGCCTAGTTTGAGCTGAGAAGGCGTCAAGCCGAGAATTCACTCAACTCTCGTTTGACATAGAGCTCAAGCAAAGCTCAACCCCAGAATTCGCTCGAGTCTGAGTCTCAATTGACATATCCCTCGCACAAATGTTGGACAGAGAGTTTGCTCAAAACGTGATCGACATGCCGCTGGAGCGAATAACCTAGAAAGTTGCCACTTTAGGGTTTTCACGATGTTTGCTATATATACACGAAATGTTTATTTGTTGAAATTATGAGATTGAACAAGAGAAGAACCAGAATGGTGTTTGGAGTGTTCTTGAGAGAGAGAGAGAGAGAGGCTCTAGAGAAAGACAAAGAGAGTTGAGATTTGTGAGTGGGATTTTGTAACTCACTGTGTATTTGTAATCTTCTTTGAATAAAATTTCCTTAAGCTTCGTGGACGTGGGCACGCAAACCACTCAAATCTTGTATCGTGTGACTGTGTGTGATTGATTCCCATATTTTTGTAACAAAAGCTGGTGGCTACAAAACATGCCTTAACAGTTGGCGCCGTCTGTGGGATCGATAGTTATTTTAATCTAACAGCTTCAACTTGCCTTTCGTATGCCAACCACGACACATTCGCAAGTAACCCTTGTGCAAGAAGTTAATCTGACAAACATGGAGTGTAGAGTTGCAGAAATGGAAGAATGCATAAAGAAAATGGCCTCGGATATGAATGCCCTCCAACGGGAGAATGAGGTGCTAAAACAGAGAAATACCAAGTTCAAAGAAGGTGCCGAACAAAGTCGGACCGAATAGATGGAGGGGGAGTCACAAAATGTTGGAGTGGTACTGCCCGAAGACGAGGATCAAGATGAGCGACAAGCTGCGCAGCCTCATGGGCAAATACAAGAAAATGGCAAAAAGACTAGAGGGATCATCATCCATGGACCAATTGCTCAGCAACACATACCTCACTTCCACCTAAGTTCAGAGCTCCCCAAATAGAGATGTATGATGGGTTCAAGGACCCCACTGAACATCTAGAAACATTCAAGATCCACATAACGCTGCACAATTTTCCTGGGGAAATTGCGTGCTGAGCGTTCCCCCTAATGTTGAAAGGCTTCGCCCCTGTATGGTTTAAAGCCCTGCGACAGGCTACCATCCACAACTTTGAGGAATTACGCTAGAAATTCCTAACGTAGTTCATGGCTAGTAGAAAAAGAAGGCGACCGACCGCCTATCTCCTCACTGTGAAACAGAGGGAAGAAGAAAGTTTCAAGGCATATTTGTACTAGTTCAATAAAGAGCGAATGGCCATGGATGATTAAGACGAGAAATAGTGCGAAGGACCTTGGCCATCCTACGGAATTTCATGGACTAAGCTTACTACTTCGTCAACATTGAGGATACCCTCAAAGCCCTAATCGCCCCAAGATTTGGGGCGGGCAGGAGCAGAGTAGCCGGCCAGTGGATTCAAACGGGGCACCAGCAGAAAAACCCACGAGAAGGAATCCAAGGTGAAGATCGGGAAACACAAGAGAAGAAGTGATGGTGGCACTACCCCCAGAAAGTGCACTTAAACATGAACTTGCAAATGCGGGATAAAAGGTGCCCACAGGGAGACGACGACTGCGGCCAAAGGGCTCGCAAATACTACACCTATCATAATGTGGAGGGCTACCAGGCCGAAGATTGCCACCACCTGAGGAAGAAGATGGTAGAGATCCGAGAAGAGATACTCAGACATCTAGGTGCCCACTGCTTGTCACCCCCGAGAAAGCCATTAGAGAGACCCAGGCTGGAGGATTGTTGAAGTGAGAGCTCTATGAGGAGGAGGAACGTGATGAGAATAGAAGAAAGTCCTTCACGATGGAGCCAGAACAACATGCCGTTGGGCGACACCCATATGGTAGCCAAGAATAAGAGGAAGTCTTTAGTGTCAAGAGGTCGCTCAAGCAAGCCCGAACCTAAAAGACCCCAACAATTTCCTTTGATGACCTCGACTGCGAGGGGAAGATCTACCTGCATGATGATGCCTTGGTAGTAACGATGCAGGTGGCCAACTTCATTACTAGGAGGATATTGATAGACAATGGTAGCTCAACCAACATCCTCTTTTGGGAGGCCTTCCTAAAAATAGGGATTAGCCAGGATTGACTACGACAGTCTCCCATGCCATTGATGGGATTTTCTGGCAAGACGGTACAACTGCTCGGTTCCATAACCCGACTTGTGACTATTAGAATGGGAAGACTCAAGTGACCACCAAAGCATACTTCCTCGTGGTCAAGGCCCACTTCTCATAGAATGCCATAATCGAACAGCCAACACTGGATAGCTTGAAGATGGTGACCTCGACATATCATTTATAAATGAAGTTCCCAACAAAGGAGGGTGTAAAGGCGATAGAAGGTGAACATGTGGTGGCAAGGGAATATTACGTGTAGGAACTAAAGGGCGAGAAGGGCGACTAGCACGAGATGGAGTAGCAGACAGGCAAGAAACCGACTTCTTTATCTAAAGCAGTCCAAAGCTCGGCCAAAGGTCAACCAAGTAAAGGCCCATCGGACCAGGGCGATCGGGATGTATCGGGGATGAGAGATAGTTCCTTCTTTTATTCGATATCTTACTATATAAAGAACGGTTGATAAACTTGGTAAAAGGTATAATATGTATGCATGTATATGTGTGTATGCAATTGAATGTCCCGATCTCTCATCACAACCCAGCACGGTCGAGTTTATCTCCCACCTGGCTATCTAAGCCAATTCTCCACGCTCCTACCTTGGCAATTATAGGAGGGAACACATCTCCCAAGTGTCCCAATCTCTCATTGCCACCCAGCATGGTTGAGTCCATCTCTAATCTAGCTATCTAAGCCGATGTTCATCTCTCACACCCCCACAATTATAGGAGGGAAAACCTCTTCCAAATGTCCAAGTTTCTCCTCACCACCCAGCACGGTCTAGTCCATCTCCTGCCTGACTATCTAAGCCGATACTTCGCAGTCTCACCTCAACTATTATAGGAGGGAACACCTTTCCCAAGTGTCCCAGTCTCTCTTACCCAGCGTAGTCGGGTTCATCTCTCAACTAGCTATCTAAGTCGATCCTACACGCTCGCACCTCGACTATTATAGGAGGGAACACCTCTCCCAAGTGTCCCAATCTCTCCTCACCACCCAGTGTTGTCGAGTCCAAATCCCACCTAAATATCTAAGCTAATGCTTGCACCTCGCCGATTATAGAAGGGAATACATCTCACAAGTGTCCTAGTCTCTCCTCACCACCCAACCCTGTCAAGTCCATCTCCCACCTAGCTATCTAAGTCAAGGCTCCACGCTTGCACCCTAGCAAATATCTAACACACATCTGGCATTTGTGACTGGCATGGTTGAAGGTCCCAACACATTTACGGCCCCGATAAGCGGGACACACACTTACAAAAAGTACAACGTGGTGAGAAAGACTCAACAAACCCTAAGTCTGATGAGTGGTAAAGTGGGAACCACTGCAAGCCTTTCCCTCCCAAATACGACAAGCCGAGCAAGAAATCAAACCAAGCGAAGGTGGCAATAGACAAAAAATGCAAGCACAAATATATAGGAGGAAAGGACACCAAGGTTGGCATCTATTATACACTTGTAGGGGTTACAGAGTGCAACATCCCCCATGATCAAGTGGGGTGAAATATATAAAAATTACGTTAAAAAAGAAAAGAAAAAGAAAACAAGAACTATCTACACTCGAGGGTGGGAAGTAAGGGTAGAGAACACATTGGGCATTCAATTTTGGCCTAGGGAGTTGAGATCTTCCCAGTCAGGAGCAAAAGTGCCCAGATCCAAAGCCTCGGGATCTTCTTGAGGGTTCACCGCCATATGCCCCTCATCCTCTCCACCCCTCAGGTATACCCATAGCTCCAGGTTTGATTACGAAACTGCTTGGCTGCCGCTAACTAGAGAGAGAGCTTGGCAAGTTTCTCGTTGAAGACAGTGAGCTCGGCCCTTAGTCCCCTTGTCCTTTTCTCGGAGAACCTTAGCTCCTTCTTAAGTTGCGAGTGGGACTCGCCTATCTTCACATGAAAATCCTCTACTTTGTCCTTCTCCCTGTGGAGCACAACGTTCTTCACTTCAAGTGCCTCCATCTCAAACTGAAGCTCACCTATGCGCTTCTTCAAGTCTTGGCAGGCTTTCTTGGCTTCTGCCAATGAGGTGACATAGCGTAGGCAGTGATCTTTGGCCGCCTTCAACTCCTCCAAGCAAAGTGCCTATTTATGCTTCAGGTGCCTTTCCTCTTCGGCGGTCTTGACTTTAAATTGCTGTCGAGATGACTCCTACCTCAACTCCTCCCCCCTCCATTAGGAGGTCGAACGCTTCCCTACGGAGGTGATTGATGATCTCCAGCAAGGACGAGTTGCAAGACTCGACTTCAACGAAGGCCTTCTCGACATGCTCCTTTATGGCCCGAAGCCTGAACATTTCGCGAAATGCCTACTCAGCGAGACTACGTAAGGTGCGAGCCTTGTTCTCCACCTTGGCTCTGCCATCCACAACCTAGGCTGCAAAGAAATCGAATCCCTGCCAAGTTAAACCGGTCAGACTCAAAAAAAAAAAAAAAACTACTATTATAGATCGAAGAGAAACAAAAGTCCTATAAGATAAAGGATGCTTTTGAGCTAATTGGCCACCTCTTGTTTGGCCACTCCATCGATCCCTAGCCTCGATGGGTGAGACGTGGAAGGGCCCTCCTTACCTCAAGGCGTCGAGCCACTCAATGGCCCAAAGGAAAAGGGTCAAAGGGGTGTCAGATGCTCGCGATGTTAAGGACCCTTTGGGAGTGGGCTTGTTGACTGCCCCACCCTCCTATTGCAAAAGAGGGCTAACACATGTGGCATCGACTTGTGGTGAAACCTCCTTGAAGGCAGTAGTCACAAAAGCATCTTGCTTAAAAAACTCCCTGGTCAAGGAAGAGGAAGCTAAAGACCCATCTGCACTTAGCATCATGGGTTATTCACAAGAAAAGCCCGAGGGTAGCGGGCTAAGGAGGCGCCTCGCCGTTAAAAGTTGCAGCATGGCTAGGGCTCGAAGGACACAAGTTGTCATTAGCATCGCTCTTGAAAATCCCTTCTCTCTAGCGAGAAGGATCTTTAGGAATCATCAGCCCCCTAGAAAGCAGTACTCGATATGGTGGGGGCGACATCAGTCTCCTCAAAACCCTCCACAACATTGGGCTCTGTGGGCATGCCAGGTGTCTAGTGCTGCAGAGCCTCAAGAACACCGCCTCTAACTCTGCGACGTCTTGGTCGAGACTAGTTGGCTCCTTCTCCCGGTTGCCTGGCAGACTGCATGGTGGAAGGGATGTCCAGGTCAGCCTCGAGATCCTCCCTTGTGGGAGACCTCCTCGTCCTTCTAACGAAGCCCCATCCTTTCTCTCCCCCTGACAACGGGGCATCAAAAGGCCTTCTCAAGCCTTGAGGAGCAGGGGTTACCTCAAGAAATGGCTGCCCGTCATAAGAGACCGATCTGGCGCCACCAAAAACTAGTTGATGTTGTCTCTGGTCAAAAGGGAGTCAGTTCTAACTTCCTCTTGGTGTTCCTAGACTTAGGAATACAAGCTGTACGCGAGCCCGCTCTTGCTCATGAAGATCCACCGCAATCATTGTCATCGGGGATGATCCCTCAGTTGAACCAAACGAGAAACTCTTGCGGGGGTAGCTTCATTGGTAGGAAACTCCTATCTCTCACCCGACAGGAAGAAAATTTGCCCTGCCCTTGGTTGGCATTTGAGTGGTGCCCCTTAAAGTGAGTGAGTCAGAATTTGTGATGGGAATGGAAGCTACAAATATTCCCCTCCAGAACTTGAACTGCGTGGTTAAGCAGGAACTCGAGGGTGGTCAAGTCCAAATACTCCTCCCCTGCGGCCTCCAAGACCATCTGCCATGCCACACAGCGCGACGTTAAGAGCCTCTAAGCGTTGGGATGTATCTGAGCTGAGGCCAAACCCCAGTATTCCCTACATAGCGGACTGAGTGGCAGAACATAACCCTCAATCCTTGGGAAAAAGCACCAACATGTAGGGAACCTTCACAGATCCGCCCTCTGGGTCAATAGCCCAGCGATGAGGCTCTAGGATCTTGAGAACAATGGAATCCAGTACTCCACACATACTGCGAAGCGTACTAAGAGCCGCAAGATCCAAGATGGTAGACCAATCATCTCCATAGAACAACGAAAGCTCATGACGAAAGGGAGATTTGGGTCCCTTTTGGGACTCACCATGACAATATGAGCTCTTGGGAGCTGTTGAAGGTAAATCTAAAGAGTAGAGAAAAGGAAAGGGTCAAATTCAAAGAAAAGGGTGTCAATTGAGAGAAACAGAATCTAGAAATGAGATAAAAGTCGTTCAAGGAACAAGAGGAGAACTTAAATATGAGGAAGGTGGCGGTTAAGAAGCCTCAATGGGAAGTTGACAGAACATGTAGACGTGACCGTTGCGCTTGTTCTCGAGACGTGGGAATATGCAATGACACATTGAATTTAAGGAAAGGAAGCTAAAACGTGCTGAGGGATAAAATTTCCACCACGCCCACGTCGCAGAATTTGCGGAGTAACTGGAATAGAGTTTTTGTACCCAATCGAGCTAGGTTTGGCCCACTTCGCCGAAACGTGAGGCTTGTGACTTGGCGAGTCAAGAAATGAAAGGGAAAAAACCCAAGTAGGCTCAGCAAGGGAGAAGCACCCAACATACTCTCAGATGTGCCGCATTAATGAGAAAAAGGCCGGTCGGGATCTTGTCCCCGACAGGATCAACCGCATTAAATGCAATGCCGAGTGGCCAGCACTAGGGGTTGAGTTTCTATTGCTTACAGGAACATCCACATTAAATACGACACCATGCCGTCTGGAATAGGAGGTGAGCATTATAGTGACAAAGAAGCTAGAGATGTCTCAGGGACGGGAGTATAAATAGAGAGCAAGCAAATGAGACATGTTAATCACTTTGAATAAACTCTTAGTTCTTTCTTTCTTTTCTTCAATGAAAATATATTCTAATTTTAGCATCAAAGATGTCATAGACACGCCTCATGACTACCCAATTCTCTTCTTTTACCGGCACTCGATGCAATTTGGAGCTGGTGGTTACACAACAACTTGACAATAGGGCTGCTATTTGCCACGAGAAGTCACTAGCCACAAATAAATCCGTTACAAAAGATCACCATATTTCTCTTAGCAAGAGTAATGGAACTCATTTTCCAACGTGGGGTTTTCAACGTACACACCGCAATAATCCTATTTCACAGGGCATGCGCGCGCGCATTGGGCAATTTCATTTTTTTTTTCTTATAAATGAATGGATTTAGTAGCAGGTTCATTTCATCTGCTACTCCTTTGATGTCACATAATATTTTAAAGCTAGCAGTCCCCATCACGTTTAAAAAATATGCAAAATTAGAACTCCCAAGGACAAGCACGTAATGATGATCAGTACCAGACTACTTACACAAAAAGGCTAACCTTAAACCTAAGGGAAAGAAGTTAGAACGGTTGCAATTTTTTTTTAATCAAGTAAAAGGGCGTAAAGAGAACAGACCCTTCCACTAAAGGAAGAATTGAAGAGAGGTTCACTCACAATTACAGTACCATTATATCTTTCTTTCCTCCCCACTACGCTAAAATTGACCGACACTTAAAAGGGTAACTAGCACGGTTTGGAGGCCCAATGATTACTCTCTTCTTCTTTTCTTTTTTTATTTAGTTATTTCTTTCTTTGCAATGTTGATATATGTTTGGGCCTGTTATGATAGCAATTCTAACCCGGTAATGCAGTTAGAACTTGAAATTTCCATTTATCCTGTGTTGGGTTGCTAGAAAGCTGAAGAATTGGAACAAATCTGGTCAGGGCCAGCGAAATTTGGGTTTGATTGGAAAGTATTTTACGTAAAGTAATGCAATATAATTTTAGAATGTATAAATTTTGAGTACTCTATTTGCAAAAAAAAAAAAAAAAGAATAGAATTCGTCTCTAAAAAAATAGTTTTTTCATGTAGTTTCTAAATTTACTAATTACATATCATATATCAACAAATCTTTTAGTATACCTAATCCACTAAGTATTCTGACAGGGTGTTTGTCTTTTGGAACACAAGGGATTGGGACAGCGAAAGTAGTAGAGAGTAGGGTGAATTAATAGGGTTAGGTGGATTGATTAGTAGGGATTAGGCTCAAATTTCATGCTTCTAACTTTAATTGATATAAAAGATGACCTCTTTATCGGGATTATGAACCATATTTGAATAAGAATCGTGTAATGATGAAAACATGGAGTCAGAAAGAAAAGCTTAGGGGCCGGCAGGGAGAGTTGAACGACACATATGCTTCATCTCATCATCGCCAAAGTTCAAGTTTATCTAATTAATTAACCCACCACAGAAATAGTGAAAAGAAACTGCTTTTTAGTACATATTATTGTCATCTCTCCCGCCTTTAATAAAGGTAATATGAGTTGAATCCGTGAATAAAAAGAATCATACATAGGTCAAGATCATCTTGGTACGTACCCCTGTTTCCAAACCCTAGTCTAAAATAAGAATAAATAAATATATTTGCAAATTTTCCTATTGATACTCCTAATTAATTTATTGTTGATATGGAAATTCGCCACGTCAGCTTGCATAGAAAATATTGATATTTTGCCGATTTCTTTCATGAAATATAATGAGTTTCACAATAAGTGATTTGTTACACACTCATGAACTTATATAAATAACGTCATAATTGATAAACAAACACTATAATATTTCCTTTTTTTATAGTAATTATTCTCTCCACCGGTCAACTTTTATTCTGTTGGACTTGGGCCAAGAAATTTTAAAATCATTCTTCGAGATGCATGTGAAATATATAATTGTTTGTACCAATATACATATAAATGGATTTGAATATTCTAAAATTTCTTTCGAACCATAAAGTTATGAGTGTAGAAAAATAGACACATTAAGTACTGTGTATTATCTACATGAACTTCTCGTACATTTATGTAATATATATATATATATATACACACACATTTATATATGCTTAAGAGGTTTGAGCAAAGATTTGGTAGATTTTGGTCCGAGGAGAATGGCAATTTTACCGCGTGAAATGGGAGAGAATCCCATTCCCACCAAATTATTTTCGTCCAAATGCATCCTCAATTTTTACACCCCATGTATATTTGGGCCTTCTACGGCGACTTGTTTTCGTGGGAAAAAGACACTTATTACAACGAATTAGCGTGGGCCGTAGTGATGTCGATGCAAAAAGCAGTTTCGTATGCGACGGATAGATTCTGTGGCATCAATCAAGTATTTCCCACCATGGTTTGCCTTGAAAAAAAAAATTGGTGGAAAAATGCCTATTATGTTGTAGTTGGTACTGTCAGTAAAAAATGATGATATTTATAATTATAATAGTACGTACGTTTCTATTTATTTAGGCATGCAATTACCATCGTTATGCTCTCTCATTTTCAATTCAAAGTGGAAGATGCCGGGACAATTAGTCAAAATGAAGAGATAAAAAGCTTGAAAATTACAGTAGATGTTGTACGTTTAGCAGGGGTAAATATTGATCATGAATATAATATTTAATAGATATCTATGACTTTTTCTATGTTGGTCAGACGAAAACTCCCAAAACTACCCAACATTGTCACTTTTATTTTGTCAAAGATTCGCGTGCAATGCATGGATGGACACCATGAATGAATGTGACGCGACAAAATGGGAATTCAGCTTTAGCTTATTATTGACTGCGAGGGAAAAAAAAAAAAGGATGGCTCGATTGAGATGTATATACTTATTTGAATGATTAATATTAATTGCAATCATAGTGTACCCCAATATCTTTTCGTAAGTGTTACTTACTTTCACATGAAAACTACACATCATGATTTTAATTTATTATTTAATTGGCGGAGTGAAATTCATGTTTTTTCATTGCTACTATCCTAGCTCTCAACATTCCATGGTGTACTATCAAATGACTGACCTACGAGTTAAACATAAAAAATAGTCTCCAATTATTTAATATCACTTAATAGCTAGATAGTGGAAGATAGTGATAAAAGGTTGAATGGTGGATATATAGCATTATTCTCTACGAATGCATCTCAAAAATAAATTTACCATTAATGTGATTGGTTGTGATTCATCAAATTGTAAAACTTACTTTCTTTTATATAAAATAAATTTGATGTATCATATTTAACCACATGAATTTCTAAACTTTAGTTACCATTCGTCTTATAATAAAAATGGCAATAATTTTGATACCTAAGTGGAAGCTGAGAATGGTTTTACCTCCCCTAGTTTATGTATATATGATGTAAGCAAATATTCATGTGCTCATGACGTCATTTCAAGATGTCTTATGTAACTGGGATAGGTTTGGGGGGTGAGATCGATGAGAATTTTGTATTTTTTTTTAAGTTTAAAATATTATTTTTTAGTTTTGAGATTTGAAAAAGTTGAATTGGGATTTGAAAAAGTTGTATTGAGATTTGAAATTTTTGAATTGTTTATTATATTTTGTATGAAAATTTAAAAAATGTATAATGATGAGATGAGATTAGATGAAATGAAAATTTGGTGTGAGATGAAACTTCCAAACCTATCCTTTGTTTGGTTACATATATGTGATGAGAAATTTGTGATAGTAGTACTGATAATTTGTAAATAATAGTAAAATAGTTTGAGTTAAGATTTTTATGGGGTTTTGGAAAATGAAAGAAAAGAAATCAAATAAAAATGGTTAAAATATAAATTTTTAATATAATTTTTATTTTGAGATTTGAAAAAATATGATTTTTTTTTTTTGCTTAAAAGTTTGATAAAGTTGTAATGATTAGATGAAAATATTGAAAATTTGAAATTGAAAAATATTTATATTTTTAATGATATTTAAATATTGAGATGAGATGAGATAGAATGAGATAGCTAGTTTCAAATATTTGTGAAACCAAACTACTACTTAGGAGACATGACACGACAAAACCCATTGAAAACTTCGGTCATAGCTACTTCGGTCATGCTTTGAAGGGAAAGCCGTGGAGAACTTGAAAACCAGAAAGTAATTAGCAACTTGTTTTTATAATGGGCGGCCAAAACCCATCAGTTATCCTAATTTTAGTGTGTGAAAACATTAAATTAATAGGAAAATTGTTAAAATAATAATATTTCTTTATAGTAATTAGTCTCACAAAACTCTAGACGTGGTCATCATGTATATATATATTCAGTGTGTCAATAAATAAACTTTTAAATAAATATATTTTTAAAATAAAAAGAATAAAATAAAATGAAAAAGCACATCAACATTAACGAATATTCATTACAATTTGTAATAAAAGAGATTTGATGGTCCAAATATTAGACCACATAACATATATATATTTATTAACGCATGCCTTTTGATTTTCTTCACTCGTATCTTTTTTATAGTTTTGTAGTGAATGCAGGATTATGCATGATAATGGAAACGTTTATACGTATAACATTGAAAGGGACGTATAATTCATGCGATTCATCGATGGCCACAGCATTGTGGGAATTAATGTCAGTACTACTGTAAATGTGAATGGCACAATTCAGTGATCTCGAACACCACAACAAGATACCCGGCCACCATGCACCACCACGGCCATTACCATTAATCCATTCTATATATATATATATATATTTATATATGGCTCAGTCATACGTGGAGGTGTTATTCCTCTTATATGCATGCTCTAGACAGCGATTACTCTCTCTCTCTCTCTCTCTCTCTCTCTCCCTCCCCTATTACTGTACAGTACTACTACATGCAAATACAGTATCATGTATTTCTTCATGGAGAGATTTCATCAGACTTTTGTTACAACTACTAGCTAGAATATACATATTGCTTAATTAATGAGACTTAGCTGCTACATATATATAAAGAGATTATATAAAAATAAACTTATAAATTAATGTACTTTTATAGGATCGGTTAAATCTACTTTAAAATAAAAATAACTTTAGGATCTGGCGTATCATATGATCAACCACGTTAGTTTATGTGTTTATTATTTTTGTGTAATCTCTTTAGGAATAAAGTATTTTTCTTAATAAGGGAATATTATGGAGTCAATTTCGTGTGTCTATTTATTGATATCATATAATTTAATGCTATATATTAACTAGCTACATATATATATATAGTACTACTACTGCTAGCTCCAAGTATTTTAATATTTTTTCCATGCGAGCTGTTTTCAACTTTTCACATGCAGGGATTGATTAGCGCAATAATCGTAATTCTAAGAAATTGCGTGCTTCTTTTTATGTATGACTTTTACTTTTCAAGCTCCTGCATATATGCTGCAGGTATATAAATGATCAACAATGAACAGCCAAAGTAGATTACTGTATCATTCGGCCTGATCTATCTATCTTTATTGTTTTTATATGGTTGAAATTAACCTTTATGAAAATCGGTCCCGGAATCTATCTGATCATCACTTTTGTTCTGCCCTATCTGATCATCAATTGTGGTCACCATATGACCTAAAACCTTGCCTGCATGCCAAAAGGAGTTACATTCCAAACAACAGTTAACACCTTTGAAAGAGATATATCCCACAAGCTGCATGCAGCTGGCTGCCATGCACCAATCACCAATTATATAATTCTTATTAGATCCTTGAGATGTCTTTTTCAGACAAAATTTGGAAGAGATCAAGTACTTTCATAGACCAGTTTTACAGCTGGTGAGATATCATCGAGAACTCATGTTATATATCATGTTATATATATATATATGAATATATATATCTCATTTGATCAATTACAATTTTCTTATATTCTCGAAAGAGGTGACCTAAATCCTTTTTAGACTTTGTGCGAGATTCCGCTACTATGTGCAAACTGTAAATTATGGTACAAGTCTATATATATATATATATATAGACACACACACACACACACAAGGAGGGGCCCAACTCCCATGTTGTCGGTTGGCCACCCAGTTGGGTGGCACACAGCATAACCATTATGCAGGCAAATGTGTCTCACCCTTTCTCTCCCTTATTGTGGACATTGATGTACATGTCCTTAGGCTTCGAAACCTGTATCCAACATGGCTACCCATTTTGCAATTTACCCTCATATTTCTGGCAATATATGGATCAGAATTCCCAACTTCCTAGATTTGGGTTTAGAACTGGTCGAGCCAAGACAGGGTTAGGTCTTGGTATCTGGTGGACATTGGTCGAGCCAACACAGAAGAAATTGGGTCTCACTCTCCCCAAGATTTTCCTTAATTTGCTGCAACATTATTTAGGTCAACAGCCTTAATTGGATATAAGTATTTGCTGATTTGTCTATAGAGTCTCTAGCTAAGGTTAATTTTGCCCATTCTTTCTATGATTTCCTCAGATATTTCTGGTCCTTATTTACTTCCCTTCCAACCAGATTGATTAATTTGCATGCTTTCTTGGGATTTTGACTGCAATCCCCACAGAATGTAAACACCTGTGACTAGGGGTTTAATCAGTCCGGTTCGGTCTGGTTTAGAACATATTTTAAAACCGAACCGGTATATACCGGTTTTGAGATTTGAAGAACTGATACCACACCAATTACAACCTAAACCGGTACTTTCGGTTTTCTGGTTCTGATCTAGTTTTGGACATATTTTAGAACCGAACCGGCATATATCGATTTTGAGATTTGAAAAATCGATACCACACAAGTTACACCCCTAAACCAGTACTTCTAGTTTTACCGATTTCAGTCCGGTTCAATCTCATTTTTTCGGTATATTATATAGTATATATAATCTAATATATATTATAGTATATAATAATATAGTGATAATATGTTGTATTATATTATAATATAAATTATAATTGTATCATATAATAGAGTGATATATTATAATATATAATATAGTGATATATTATAGTATATTATAATATATAGTGATATGGTATTAGTATAACTACTAATATAATAAACTATAGTGATAATATATAGTTAATTATATAGGATTTTAAAATTTAATATTATATTAATTAGTAATTTATCATAGAATACAAAGTTATATATAATATAAAAAATATTTCATACAATATAAAAAATTAAAAAATATATATAAATCCGTCCGGTCCGGTATTAGAAGTAAAATGGAATTGGACCGATTTTGACTAATTTTGAAAAAATAGAACCAGTAACAGACCAGGCTGAACTCGGTATCTGACCAAACCCACCGATTCGGTCCGGTCCAGTCCAATTTACCAATTCACCCGATTTTTTTTCACCGACAACTCCAAATCCCAAAGGTTAAAATTGCTTCTTAATTTGAAAAATCATATCGGAAACAATCCCACAAGAGCAAACATTTTCTAATGCAATACGGGAAACCCTAGAGCATTTTTTTAGCAGCTCATCCTGATGATCTCACGTGATCATATTGCGAGAATGACCTTTGACCAGCTTAGATATCTCCAAATTCTCGCAACTAAACATTGCATCGATTAAATCCATACAACCAAATTATAGTACTCACAGAAGGACTTCAAGATCCCAGCAGGTCAATCCATTGACTTAACGTTGTTTGTTATATATCTTAGCTCTAGATATAACCTGGACATGATCACAGGAAATAAGTTGCTAAAAATAAAGCCCTTGCCCTAATTAATTCTATTCAAACCGTCTCCCTTAAACGTCGAGACAGATTGGGAACAAATCAATCTCAGGAAGCTCTCCGGCCTCACATGACAGATCATTTGGAAACTAATTAGCACCATTTCATGATCAATTATGATCGATGTGGGCATACAAAAGTAGTTGCGAATCAATATGTGGACCATCTGGACAGGCATTTTGCGAAGGGACGTAATAATTATAATTTATATTTGGGACTTCCCTAGCATACATAATTGCTATAAATTGATTATAAAGATTTTGCTTCTGGTTCTTACAGCTTTTTTACTTATATTATACGTAAAATCAGTAAGTAAAAATGATTCTTTGTATATTTACAAGCTGGAATGCATAGAAACCTGGCCTCTCCTGTTTCTTTCTTGATTAGCGTATCTCTTATCAAATCTTCATCTTATAATCCCATTGTACGTAAAGAACATAGAGAACAAATTTCCTTTCACTGTTTACTTCCATGCTACAAAAGGCGTGTAAGCCTGCCATGCAACAGCCGCATGACAAAACCCTATGTAAAATCACTCCTTTTATGACTGTGTTTTTTTATCAACCAGAAGTAGTACTACTTGAGCTGGACAATTTGATTTTTCTCTCAAATCAAGCAGAAGTTGAGCTGGAAACTTTGATTTTGCTCTCAAATCATGTAGGGTTACGTAGTACGTCCCTAGCTAGCTAGCTAGCCAGCTTGGTTAAGAACTGATCGCATAATTAGAATCTGCCCCCACTTTCAATGACATAAACTACATTATTTCTGATATTAAATATAAACAATACCAAAAACTATTAATTGGTAATTGGTATGAATGCAATTCTCTTTCTGGGACCGATCGATTGATTATGTATGTAAGCATCATAGGCTCATAACTTCAAAGTTTTTTTTCCACCAACTGGGGCCCCGTTCTTTCCAGTCAATCTCATTTCGCATGTCTACATTCATCAAAGTCTCTCTCAAAAGGAAAATAAAATAAAATAAAATAATGAATTAGAAAAACAAGAAACAAATAATATCACAACCTAGCTATATATATATATAAAAATCCAATGCAAACAAGTTGAACATCATTAATGAGACTTTAGGACCTCAAAAGATAGTAACACACTAACCGTTACCTCATCCAAACACCATGTTACACCAGTCATATACAATGGTTTCATGGTCATGGACCATATGCCATAAATGCAATAATTAGAAGATATTTTATTTCTGTTATATATTTTAGTAAAACACAAAGGTAAATGATCTTGGTTTCAATATGACGTTTAGCATTGCTTTGCGTTTTTGTACTTTTTTTTTTTTTTTTTTTTTTTTTCTTTCATCTATATATAATGGGAATAAGATTTACGTTAAATTCTTTAACTACTTTTGTTCTAATTTTGAATTGATATTATTGCCTTTTTGAAATTAATAACGAAATGGAGAGGTGTACGTACGATGTTGCGTATAAAATTGTGTTTGACTAAAGTAATCGACCCAAGGATGTACAGTGAAAAAAAAAAAAAAAGCTGTGGCAATGATGGAGGGAGGGGCAAAGTGGGCGCAGGATAAGCATGTGGGCATTGCCTTTAGAATGCACGCTGGCTTGGCCATCCTAAAGTGCCTAAACCATATTCTTCTTAAAGTTGCAAAAAATAAAAAATCTTACATGGTTTTAGTCACATTTTACAGAGAGAATTTACAGTGAATGAATATCACTTTCTCTTTTCTTTTTTTTTGTTCTGGAGAATATCAAAAGCCACAAACCTGAGGTTGTAGTTATGGTCATTCTTTGATTATATATTCACTCTTCCTAATTTGACTGATGTTTGTGTCATATTATTTAAGATGTATATATATCGATTATATATGGAGATACCTTTTTTGGAGCTTTTGTTTGGTTGACTCCGGGGGAGTGTGGTTTATGGGGATGTGATGGGATTACAGTGTCTTGATTTTTTGTTTGTATGTCCAAATCACATCGGGTATGAAATTTGACTGAAAGGCAGACTTTGGTCGACGACTGTCGATCTTCTGAGTTTCTGTTACTTTAAGATTATATATGTAAAACTCATATAGCTTCTACCCACAGCAAAAGCTCTTGGTTTTCTTCCATTCTTGAATATCCTCCCCCCATGGTTTTCTTATCTGCTTTCTTCTTTACTTCTCTATGTATGTTTATGATCAGTTAGTTTGTGAGGTTGAGACTGGCTGGGTATATCTATAGTTGGGGATACTAAGTTGGGAAAATTTAATATAGGAAATGGGTTGTCTTGATTGTGTTCTTGCCTGACAACTTTTGCCTGCTGTTGGATGAGGAAGGTCTTATAATCTAGGCGCACTCTCAAAGAATCTCTTTTTTCGGTCGAGAAGGTGTATGTTAAGGAGCATCTGATGAACACATAGAGCCAAACAAAAGGATTAGTCATGAAGTTTATGAAACTCGGATCTCGGCCAGATACTTTCTATACTACTGAGGCTGTAAGGTAAGAGTACTACTCCTCCGCTTGAACAAGTAGTTACATATTAACTCAAGGAATATACTGTATATGAGTTTCTTTTTTCTTTATTCAGGTCAGTCTCCTCTGAAGTCTCTAGTGATCTTATAATTCAGGTGAATGGAAGCAAATACTTGCTTCACAAGGTAAATTTAGAAACCTTTCACGAGAACTTTTGATCTTTGTGTTTAGTTTAGGATAATTTAGTTTGATAAATGATGCTAATTCAGTTCAAAAATGATCTCTGTGTTCTCTTAAAAGTGACTCATATGTGTTCATGGCACAGTTTCCTGTTTTGTCCAAGTGCTTGCGCCTGCAGAGGCTGTGCTCTGAATCTCCTGAATCCTCACAAAATCAAATATTCCAACTTCCGGATTTCCCTGGTGGCGTTGAAGCATTTGAACTATGTGCAAAGTTTTGCTATGGTATTACAATCACACTCAGTTCCTACAACATTGTATCTGCTCGGTGTGCTGCTGAGTATCTGCAGATGACAGAGGATGTTGAGAAGGGGAACTTAATTTACAAGCTGGAAGTTTTCTTCAATTCCTGCATTCTTCACGGGTGGAAGGATTCCATTGTGACCTTACAAAGCGCAAAAGCCTTTTATTTGTGGTCAGAAGACCTTGCAATAACAAGCAGATGCATTGAAGCAATTGCTTCAAAAGTCTTAAGTCACCCCTCAAAGGTTAGTTTGTCGCATAGCTATTCCCGGCGGGGGAGGGACGATATATCATGCAACGGTGCAGAGAGTCAGAGATATAAACCAGAAACCATGGGTTGGTGGGCAGAAGATATAGCAGAATTGGGCATAGACCTTTATTGGAGAACCATGATAGCAATTAAATCTTGTGGAAAGGTACCGTCTAATCTTCTGGGAGATGCATTGAGAATCTATGCCTCCAAATGGCTGCCCAATATATCAAGGGATGGGTTTGTGAATAAGGAAGCAGCATCAGACTCTGATTCAGACTCCATTGTTGGGATAACATCAAAGCATAAGCTGATCTTGGAATCAATAGTAAGCTTACTCCCAGCAGAAAAGGGTGCTGCTTCTTCTGGTTTCCTACTTAAACTCTTGAAGGCAGCCAACATCCTAAATGCTTCTTCTTCTTTAAAGATGGAATTGGCCAGAAGAGTGGGTCTTCAGTTAGATGAAGCAAGAGTCAGTGATCTGTTAATACCCTCTCTATCATATTCGAATGATACACTCTATGATGTAGACATAGTCATGACCATATTGGAGCAGTTCAAGTTACAAGGACAGAGCCCCCCAACTAGTCCTCCAAGATCAAAGCTGAAAATTGAAAGGAGAAGGTCTCGGTCTGCAGAAAATATTGAATTTGAGTTCCAGGAGAGTAGGAGGTCCTCTTCAGCTTCTCATAGCTCAAAACTAAAGGTGGCAAAGCTTGTAGATGGGTATCTTCAAGAGATTGCCCGGGATGTGAGTTTGCCTTTGTCAAAGTTTATTGCAATATCTGAAGCCATTCCCCACTTTGCAAGGCTGGACCATGATGATCTCTACAGAGCAATTGACATTTATCTCAAGGTAAATTAACATGATGGTAACTTTGATTTCTCAGATTGTCCATAATTCACACTAATAGATCAAAATTTTTCAGGACACATATCACTGTCACATAGATAACCAACACTTATGACCTTCAAGTCTTGTCGCGTTCACAATTTGTTTGCACTTAGGATTAGGCTGACCGAGCCAAATTTTGGCATAAGTGGAATTTTGTTTTGGATGGTAGTACCAGAATTTCTGTAACTAAGGGTCTGTGGTTGATGTGATGCAGATGTCATTTGCTGACCTATAAAGATTTACCAAAAACATGCCTAGATAATAAATAAGGTTTATAATTTCACATCTTCTATTATTTCCTAGGTAGGTGAAATAGATGAAAAATCCTGTCTGCAATCTTATTTGGCTTACTGTCAATTTTCTTTGATTTAGACTTCTACTTTATAGGAACAATTTGTCCATATTATAGTCTTACGTTTACATAGTTAACCTACGCAGAAAATCAGCAGGGTTTGACTGGTGTGTCTTCCTTATTTTTCTTTGAATTAAAGAAATGGAAAAGAAACTATATGTATATGTGTGTGTGTGTGTGTGTGTGTGTGTGTGTGTGTGTGTTTATGAATTTCAGATCACTGTTTTTCTTATCCCTGAAAAATCCAGGCTCATCCAGATCTCAACAAGAGCGACAGGAAAAGGTTGTGTCGAATCCTAGACTGCAAAAAGCTATCAATGGAGGCGTGCATGCACGCTGCACAAAATGAGCTACTCCCCTTGAGAGTGATAGTGCAAGTTCTTTTCTTTGAGCAAGCTCGGGCCGCCATGGCTGGTGGTAAAGTGACTGAGCTGCCTAGCAATATTAAGGCACTCTTGGCCACACAAGGAATTGATCCATCAAGGCCTCCAGGACCATTAAGTACCACTACTACCATTCCAGCCGAGGACCAATGGAGCGTCTCTGGCCTTAAATCACCAAAGTCAAGCATGTCAACTTTAAGGATGAAGCTGGCCGAGGATGATGACTTGGATGACCATGACATTAGCAGACATGCTAGGCTTAAGACTCCCTCTGCTCTTCCTAACAGACCCAAAAGGATGTTGAGTAAGTTGTGGTCCATCAACAAAAGTGCCAGTGAAAAGAACTGAGTGATTTTTGTTTATTTTGCGCTTGGAGATGGTTAATTTAAGGAGGTAAAATATACTCTAGTTTTTCTTTTGTTCTGCACAATGCCTTGTAATTTTGAGGGAAAACCACTTGAGATTCTTAATGGGCATTGCAATGTATTGGAATAAGAAACAATATTATCAAGATGTGAGAGATATCACTTGATGGCTGCAACTATTCTATACTAGCACATTCCAAATTCACCAAACTCAATCAATGGGATGTGCCTAGAGCTTCGTAGTCAATAGAATATATATGATCTGGGTCTTCTTTTTATCCAGCCACTCAATATGTTTGTTAGTGATATTTACTCAATATGTTTATTAGGATTTGGGAAGTATTCAAATCTACATATGCAATCCGCAGCCACATGCATATTCAATGTATTCATTTGTCCCTAAAAAAACTTACAGCTTGGACAATAAAGAAAAAAGTAAAACTATAAACATTAGGTACTAGATGGTTGTTGCCATATAATTTCCAGTCATATTATCTTTAAAGCATGTGCTCTTTGAATCAAAAAAATGGAACCAATAGTGTCCAAATATAGTATCCAATAAAGGGAAAAGTGCATGCGCCTTGAGGGTTGACCTGGATGAGAATCAACCCTCCCTTAGAGACCACTAAATTCTAATCGATGGGAGGGGATTCAGAACTTCACCTGTCGGATCTTAATCCTCTGCATGCACCATATAAGACTGCTCTACATAAAATGCCAACGTTTCTTATTACATTCCAGACCAGAGAAGCAAAAACACTGCTTTTCAGACTAGAGAACACAATACAGTACAGCCAAGGCTGAGACATTCATTGAAAATTACTTGAGGCATAAATCAAGAAGATAGGGGATAGCACAAAATGTACAAGCAATAACATGCACTTAATTAGCTATGAGAATCACTAATTCTCTGCTGTGTTCTCTTTGCTAGCAGCATCAGCAGTAGTGGTAGTACAAGCCTTGGAGGTTGAATCCCGAAGGGATGTAGAGTCCATGCTTCTGGTTCGCTGGAGGCTCGGGGAGCGGTGAAGCCTGCACCGGAAGGAACCCGCATGGGTGGTCGGAGAGCAAAGACAATTGCTCTTGGTAGAACTTGGCTGTCTTGTAAGCCCAGTCAGGCCTGACATAAGTTCATGATTGTCTGATGGAATCTCTACCTTCATCTCCTTGTTGGCCATATTTTCACCCTCAATTGTGTTGGTTTCCTTATTTCTTCTGGATTTTCTCAATGCTTCACAAATACCAATATGAGTTGAACTTTTGGTAGTCATATAGAACTTCAGTGACAGAAAAACCGATTAAATAGCAAGAGGAAAATGGGAAAGGACTCATTTCTAGTAACTTTGGAAAGCTCTTGAATGGCCTGAATCTCACAATGAACTTGCCTGCACATTATCTACATGGTTTTAAATTTGGATGAAATGAAGAAACAGATGGATTTGGCTATGGCTAAAGATAGAAACGTGACGGGCGTGAACTTTACTTAGCTCTGGAAGGTGGAACTATCTTTATGTCCACTTTTCACGGGTGTCATAATCGACTCCATTAAAATCCACCTACATTTGTCACTTTTGCTAATGCTTCAACCACTCATCCAAAAATCCACCATCGATGATATAACACCTTCCACCCCCACCCAAAAAGAAAAAAAGCTTTCATAATATCCATTTCTTTCCTTTTGCAATGTGTATTGAATTACCTAAAAATCTTTAGGAGGAGGTCCCACAATGGCAGACATTCTCATGCTTGCCAATTAGTACATTACATTACAAGTGGGGTCACTTATATCCCTTAATCTTAAGATGTGATCCCCATTTGAATCTTATATTGATCAATTGACATGATGCGTAAGATATCTCTTGTACACCTATTTGGGTGGTTGGCTTTGCCTTTCAGGGATCTGTTTGGCTGCATTTTTGGTATAGGGAAGAAAGTGTTGGGTGTCTGGGATGTTAAGTTAGCCATAAAACGAACGCATCAGAAAATACAGGACACAAATCAAAGCTGCAGCACACATCTCGGCAATTAAGACAATCAGATCACTAGTTTCTGATATCAAGCAATTGCCCAGCTTCATCCATAGGTAGGTTATCCCAAAATCAAAAGATTACAGTTGATGAAGCCCATATATAGAAGATACAATATAGTGACAAAAGTTGTCATCTACTATAAATGCAATAGTACTCTGCTAGCAACTTCGGTATAGAGTACTATCATTGAACATGTGTTGGGCATATGACTATTTTTCCACTGGAATTCTTAGTTCGTTCATGTTACCAGAGCCTCGAGGTTCACATCTTATCAAACAAAATCCCAAATGGCTGAATCCTTCTTCCTTTGCAAACACTACCACTAATATATATTGTCCTTTTTAATATCTCTCATCTTATATTTGTTAAACTTGATTGGACAAGTTACCTCATGTGGGTTTCTCAATTCCTATATATTGATGCTTTGCAGCTATGATCGATCTACTTGGAACTGTGGACGTACGGCTCGGATACCCACATTTGTACGAAACTGTGAAGGAAAAACTACTTTTCACTATATTTGTTTTACAATATTCATAAGATAAAGTCCAAAGTGTAATTTCTAAGGAGCATGATCACCAAACGGTGTACCTCTTAGAATGACACCCTCTCCATGATGATGGTTCCCATGAGAGTGATAGTTAAGGAAGTGTCAAGACATCAGGACCTATTGATTTAGTCAAAATGTTGTGTCACTTGTTAATGATTTTGCCTTTTTTTAACTAGTGTCTCATGGCCTATAAATAGGGTCCATTGGTGCACATTGAAGGCACTCAATTCCCTTTGTCCATCACCAACTTGTGGGACAAATACCCTCACGGGAATGTCACCATATTGCTGAAGTTTAATTTGATTTTCAACCATTTTTTGTTCTTCATTTTTCTACAAAGGAATCAAGAGTCTGGTCATGACAGAGAGAATTTTTTCACGCATTGAGAAAACTATCAATAGACAAGTGCTTGGTTTGGCAACCACACTTGCATATTATAATCATCTTCGGAGGCTTTCTAATTCTAGAGAAAAAATCTTCCAAATTACAATGGGAGGCCTAGAGAATATTGGAAATCTACAAAATCTTGTAAGTTATTATTTTAAAGAGAATTATTGGCATATTTTTACACAAATAAATAGTGCAATTTTTCTACACCCATTGTTACTGTTCCGGGGGGTCGCCGGAGTTCCTCACTGATGTCGGAGTTTGTGGACATCGAAATCCTAAACTTCAGTCACCATCTCATCGGACGAAAGTGAAGACAGAAGCTTCACGGAGTCTAAAATTACTTAGCGCGAGAAAGAAGAAGACCCTGGTTCATCCAATAGTCATAAAGATTTCAAATATACAAGGGCTAAATGACATAGTCATTCAGCCAGAAGAAGTGCCAAACGACAGTGTCCATTTGGCTAATGCTATCAAACAAAATTCTCCTTCAAACAGCACCGTTCCATCCCTTTCAAGCTGAGCCGCAAGCCGATCTTCGAGCAGAGCTGCTAACCGTGCCGCTGACCACCGATTTTGTAACGTCCCGATCCCGGAGGAGTCAGAGAGTTACTACCTTTCACTTAAAATCATATCTCACAATATAGATGTAAATTCGAAATTCTCAATTACACAATATATCTCATTGTTTTAAACCGAATACCTCAATATCATTAAAGTAAGGCACCACCAAGCCTTAAAAAAATGTTAACCTTTCAGAATATCAAATCGATAGAACAAAACAAAACTATTGAAAAAAATCTCCAATAACCCAACTACCATCTTTGTACTTAATCCACTATACTCACGTAGTCTTACACATACTTTCTACTCTTGATCCTCAGTTAAATACTCAAAATTTATCTGAAAAATATTGTGAAGATAAAAAATGAATTATCAAGAACTTAGTAAGCAGATAACATATGCTAGTGTGTAAACATGAACATTTACAGATTTCAGAATGTAGAACAAAATATTTACTTCAAAAATACAGAATCAAAACGTTTGCTTTCAGAATCAAAATCAAAACATATTACAAAAAATATCAAAGTGAAAGTTCATAAATATTCTTATTTAAAATTCTTTTGGCACAACATAACTGAAATATCATATCATAAAAAAAATTCTATGTTTAGCTCCCGTGGTAGGGTTGTGCAAACCCTGGCGGCCAACTAAGCAAAAACAGAATGTTGGTCTTTCCTATATTATTCTCGGAGCCCCGAATGTACACATAGGAAAGACCACGCATAAAACCACTTTATTTTCAAAGTGGGTGCACCAGAAACAGAAAAATTGACACTAACCCTAATAGAAGCCACAGTTTTACAGCCGTGGTAAGGTTAGAACGGAACGAAAACAGAATGTCATGCTAGAGATTTCAAAAATCACATCATATCATATTAGAGTACAGAACATAATCAAATCACAAAAATATAATTTATAGACAAATTTTCATATTCACTCTCTTTTGCACAGTTCAGAAACAAAATGTCAAAATAACTCATGTCTACACCAGTCATGCTAGAAAATATTTTATTCTTATACAGAATTTCATGAGTAATGCCGAACAAATAACTAAAGTTATTTCAAATTTTCTTTTCGTAACAAAACATGCATATTTTTCAAAATTGACCTCGGTTCATTTCTTTGATGAAAAGTCTAGCATAGGAAATCCTGTTTATCTGAACTTTTTTAGCTTTTCAGAAATTTTCTCAACAATGCCGAACAACTATAAATCATCACGTATAAAATAATCATGTAATTTTCGATCAAACATATATCTCAATATTTAAACCTAAAATGCTAAAAATTAATCTATTTTAATTCCTCAATACCCAAAAGTTCTCATAATTCTAAAATACCATTATTTTCCAAATCCATCAATATCCACTTAATTTACTTAACCTAATTTCAACTCAGTCACTAGTCATGACAAAAAATCAAACCCAACCCACTTAAATAATTAAACAGTCGCCTTAATAAAAAAATTTTACTCAGCCCAAAATAATTTAGATCCTAGATCCACCCCAATAGCATACATATTTAACTTCATAATAATTTAACATAACCCACTCCAAAAAGAAACTAGTACGTAAACAAGCCCAACTTAAAAATACATATCCAAATTTTAAAAAGTCAAGTCCAACCCTTATTCTACCAAGGCTTTCCTATTAGGGCAAAAATTTAAAAATATTCAAAAGAAATCTTTAGTGCTTTACGAAAAATCACCTGACAAAAAACTTAATGGAAATCTTCATAAATATTAGGAAGATGATGCCTATCAGAGTTAAAAACCTAAAAGCTATTTTACAAAGACATGTACCCATTTCTAAGGAAAGAAGAAACCAGAGAACAAGGCTTGACTTCGGGAGGAAGAAGAAATGTTACTGAGAGAGAGTGCAACTAGCGACGGAGATTGACGAACCTGGGTGGTGAGATGATAGCACCGGCTAGCTGGGAGTCCGAGCACTGAGAGAGATGAGTGATGATAGGGAGAGAGAAATAATGTGAGAGAGAGATGAGGGAGAGATAGAGAGGCCGTTGGGAGCAAGAGGGAGCTTCACGGTTTTATTATTTTGAGGCACTAGGCTGGACTCTGCTCCATGGAGGATTTCTTCACTGTGGCTTTGAGATGGAGCTATGGTGGTTTTCCAAGATGGGCACAAAGGCGTATGAGGGTAACCAGTTTTCAAGGATCCATAAGCACCATGTGGGTGGTCTGTTTTGGTGGCGTAAAACAGAGTTGGTTTTCGTGGGTTTGCCATCAGTTGTTCCCATGGTTGTTCACGGAGGTTAAACGTGGAGGCTAGCGGGTTGTGTGGTTTCTCAGGTGCGGTGGTGGATCAGAGTAATGTGGCTGTTTATAGGTGGCTTTTGTCGCGGTTGTTGTTTCTAAAATGGTGCAAAACATGGTTGATTGGGTATGTGCGTGGGTGGAGGCATTGGGTTGGGTTTCGGACGGAGTGAACTCTTCTGTGGTGGTCTTGCTGGCCATTGGGTTGTGGGGAAGAAATTGAGAGAGAGAGAGGAGGCGTGAAGGAGGCAACAACATGGAGGAGCTTCACAAAAGGTCCACAGCTACAAAAACCCTTAGGAATCCTCGAACGGGACATCACTTTCATTATTCTCCTTATTTAAAATATAATAAAAGAATCTCGAGGCTTCCACCTTGGGTTAAATCCAAGAATTATTATTACTATTGAATTTGTAATAATTTCAATTTTTCACAGTTGAACTATTGTATTTAATTTATTAACAATAGAATACATTTATTATTTCTATATTCTTTTTGTTGTTAGTTTTTAAGGTTTATTATTTATAGCATCGAAGAAAAGTATTAATCCCACGGGGATAGAAAACTGAATGGAAGAAATTTTCAGGCCTAAAAAAGGCATATAACGTTTCTTCTAACCCGTGAAAAGACCTTATACACATTAACAACACCAAAGCCATCAAAAAGTTTAGAAAATGGGCTGAATGGAAGTGGGAGCAGCGAACCAAGCAAAGATAAATGGGAAGAACACAATGCAAAGGCAAAAAACATTAATTTTGCATTGTATGAATGATCATATCATTCATCTCTTTGAAAACTATCAAATTGCTAAAGAAATTATTGATGCAATTAAGGCTCAGTATGATTTAAGGTCGTATATTTATATACAGTTATTTTTGGATAAGTATAATCAAACTTGTATGAAAGATAATGATGACATTGGCGATCATGTACTTCAAGTTGAGTTAATTGCAAAAGAGTTATATGATGTTAGTCATCCTCTCATTGATGAAATGCAAATTACACCTATACTAAATAGTCTTCCTTCATCCTAAGATCACATTGTTACTTCTTTAACAAATAGTGGAATTAAATGACAATGATATCGCTTCGAGTACTTTTAGTATTGGAAGGAGAAATGATGAAAATGAGGAATAGAGATAGTGAATCATTCAATTTATTGATGGCTCAGGACAAGCGTTCACACAGAATAAGACAAAGCCAAAATAGTTTAAGAAAAAGAAATGGTTGAAAAAGAAATAAAGTAAACCATTTACTGGAAACTGTCTTTAAGTGTGGGAAAAATGAACATTACAAATCACAACGTCCTCAACAACTAGGTGTAAACTTTGTAAACACATTCGCCTATGGCGAAGTTCGCATCCGTAAGAATTATCATGTCTATTGTTGCCAGGATGAGTTTGGAATTACATCAGTTAGATGTAGAGACAACTTTTCTTAATGATGAATTAAACGAGGATATCTTTATGATTCAGCCAGAATGATTCCAAATTATTGGACATGAAGAAAAAGTCTACATATTGAAGAAGTCACTGTATGGACTTAAGCAATTTTCAAGACAATGATACTTGAAGTTTCACCAAGTCATTTTGGAAATGGGATATGAAATGAACAATGTTTCGAATACCGTACCGGATGCCGTACTAGTAAAGGCATTAGAATGAAATATTTCGGTACCGGTACCGTTTCGAGATAGTCGATATATAAATAAATTATATATATAATTGATATATTTTAAAATAATAGTTTATATATAAATAAAGTATATATAAATACATAGATATTTAAATTATAAATAGCCTGGTCTGAATTGGGGGTCAAAAAATGAACTTATAGTTTGAAAAAATAAAAATATATATATTAAGGGTCGAAATATCGGCCGATACAGACACAAGCCGGTACAGGCCGAAATATTGGCCCGACTGGTACCGGCCGATATTTTGACCGGTACGAAACACGTAGTGTACTTGTACCGGACTGGTGGCCGGTACAAAAAATACCGACCAATACGATACTAGATTGAAAACACTGAAAATGAATCCACTAGATCATTGTGTATATATATGAAAAAATGATAATAAATTAACATTATTATCATTTTATGCTGATGATATATTATTGGCAAATAATTGTCTAGATATGATAAATGAAACAAAAGAATTCTTGAAATCTAAATTTGAAATGAAAGAAATGGGTGAAGCAACCTATGTTCTTGGTATAAGAATTTCTAGAAATAGAAATCCAAAGATGTTGTATTTAGATCATGAAAAATATCTAGAAAAAGTACTTAAAAGATTTGGTATGAAAAATTATAAATCATTAAGTACACCTATTTGCAAAGGTTATGATTTAAATAAAGTATGTGCCCGAAAGATGAGAAGGAAATAAGCGAAATGCTTAAAATTCCATATGCTCAAGCTGTGGGAAGCCTCATATATGCAATGACAAGTACAAGACCAGATATTTGTCATGTAATAAGATTGGTAAGCAGATATCAATCCAATTCAAGTAAGGAACATTAGTAAGCAGTGAAGCGTATATTAAGGTATTTACAAGGTACCAAAATTTTTAAACTGTACTTTGGGATCAGTGATCTAAAATTGATCGATTCTAGTGATGCTGATTTTGGAAGTGATGTAGATGATAAAAAATCTACAATTGGATATATATTTCTATTTAGTGGAACAACAGTTTCTTAGTTGAGTAAGAAACAGTGATATGTTGCTAAGTCTACTATGGAAACAAAATATATTACTTATAGTACTGTAGTGAGTAATGGTGTGTAAATAAAATGCTTTATTGAAAACTTAAATTTGGGTACGTCCACAGAACCGATCAATGTATTTTGTGATAATCAGTTTACTATCTCATTGATAAAAAGTAGAACATAGAGTTCCAATAAAAAAACACATTGATATGTATTATCACTATATTTTGGATATAGTGGAAATAGGTGAGGTCAAGGTTAATTTTATTTTCTCGATTGGAGATGGTAGCGGATCGATAAAGTGTCAAAATTGCATAATTAAGTTGCTAAAGTGATTAAATTGTTTATTCAAAAACTGATTTAAGCACTTAATTATGCAGTAATTTTTAGTACTTGATTCATTGATAAATTCTGATATTTTACACTTAAAATGATTTATAATGCAGCTTGTAAAATCACAATAGAATTAATGTCTCAATTTTATCCCTAATTGTGAATACTTAATCTTAATTTCTGTAGGGGTATCTTTGGAAATGAATTGATGTAAGGTATTTTTGAAATGAGATGGAAAGGAGCTCGGCAGTCAATAGACTCACGCACAGGAATTCACCTTCGACCTCAACACTCACGCATGATCGTGGCCTCAACGTGCAGCAGCGCACTCACGCACGGACGAAGGGGCAACGCACGAGAGAAGAAGGAGTTGACGCAATGTGGAGCGCCAAAAAAGAAAAAGAAAGAAAAGAAAAGAAGGAGAGAGAGGGAGATTCATTATTATTTTTTTATTGAATTCTTTTTGGTATATATACTTTTTTTAGTCGGCAATTTATTTTTCCTTCCAATGTTGTTTACTTTTTCATTTTGATTCTTTTACGCACGGAAGAGCATTTTAATTTGCTTCTAGCTCTTTGTTTTTCTTCAGCCGACGGTTAATTATTCCATTTGATTATTCTTTTGCCTTAGATACTCTTTCTCTTTCAGCAGTTTATTGGTTTCTGCAATTCTTTTTATTGTTTTCGTTTCAGATATTTGGCTGTGGGGGTTCTGCAGTTTTATGTTTGATTGCTTTCGGTTTCATTCTCGTTCAGCAGTTTTATTTTATTTAATTTACTTTCAGTTCTTCATTCCTTGTCATATTATTTACAGTGCAATTTAATTATTATTTGTTCTCTTTTCAGTACTTGTTATCATTGAGCATTATTACTCTTCCTTTGAAATTTATTTACACAGTAATTCTAAATATTAGGGTTCATCATTTTTGTGCATTTTTATAATTTAAAAATGATAGGCTAGATTTTTAGTTTGGGATTCAATGAGTAACCCATGACTGTTAGGGGTTGGATTTTCCTCAAGGTTATAGAATTTTGAATGATTAACTTGATAGATTGTATTTCATTTTGCCTATAGAAAGGATTAAAATTCTATGTACTTGAACTTGATCAGTGGTAGACGTAAAGGCACGATTGATGCTTGAACTCGTGACAAGAATTTGATAGCTTTCTTTCACTTTACATTTGTTGTACAATCTGTCAAGTACCTTTGATTATGCTAAAAAGTGTGCTTATTGTTTAATTAACCAATCATAATCTCTTGAAATGAGAAAATGGTTGAGAGAAGATGAAACTAGAGGTAAATCCAACTTCAAATCAGAAATGAGCGAAAATTGCATCTCAAGTGTTTGTTTAATTGTTTCTTACAAGTTTAATTCAACTTTTGCACATTGCATTTTTTTACTTTTCATCTCTTTTGGCCAAGATAATTTTTACACTAAAATCTCACAAATGCTTTGATAGTACTTTGTCTCTGTGGAATACGATCCTGGACTTATCCTTGATACAACTTGACACTTCTACACTTGGAAGCACATTAAAGACAGAGTCAAGTTTTTGGTGCCGTTACCGGAGACAATTGGTGTTTATCATAGCATTCTCTTATTGTCGAGAGGACGTTTGTAGTGCTGTGAACCTCTTCACAGCTTGGGTGATATCTTTTCCTTTCATTTTACTTGTTTGATTTTATTTTATTTTGGTTATTGAATTTGCATGTCTGTTTGGACTAGAGATAGCACACACAGACTTGTTAGGACTGAATTATCAATTTCATCCCCTGGTGCATCTGTTTATCTTAATCCAGCATTTAAATCATCATCTGATACTCATAGCATCATGGCTGATCATGAAGAAAACAATGATATAGAAGTGGTAAATCCTAACAAGACACTTAGAGAATATTTGCAGCCTATTAGGACAAACCCACCCTCTTACATCATTCAACCTTTGAATGCAAATAATTTTAATTTCAAACCTGAGATAATTTCACTACTTCCACATTTTCATGGTATGGAATCAGAAAACCCTTATTTGCACATCAAAGAGTTTGAAGAGGTTTGCTCAACTTTCATGGATAGAACATGCACTAAAGAAGTCATTCGGTTAAAACTATTTCCATTTTCTCTAAAGGACAAGGCTAAAACCTGGCTGAACTCCTTAAGGCAAAGGTCTATTGGGACTTGGCAGGAAATGCAAACTGATTTTTTAAAAAAGTTTTTCCCAATGCATAGGACCAATGCTTTAAAAAGGCAAATTATGAATTTTGGTCAAAAAGATGTAGAAACATTTTATCATTGTTGGGAACATTTTAAAGACTTATTAAATGCATGTCCTCATCATGGATATGAGAACTGGAGGGTCATAATTTTTTTCTATGAGGGTTTGCAACCAAAGATGAGGCAATTTGTTGAAACCATGTGCAATGGTGAATTTTTCAACAAAGGGCCCGAAGAAGCTTTTGAATATTTTGACTACTTGGCTGAAAATGCCCAATCTTGGGACACAACTGTTGTGTATGATAGGTCTAAGAAAGTTGAGTCTGGTCATGAAAAATATATTTTAAAGGAAGATGATGATTTGCGTGTTAAGTTGACTTTGTTGTCTAGAAAGATGGAGGCCATGGAATTGAAAAAAGTAAATGAGGTGCATGCTGTCCCTAGAATTTCTGAGAAGTGTGGTATATGTGAGGATCATGGGCATACAACTAATGAATGTCCCACAATCCCTACTTTTAAAGAAGTATTGTTGGATCAATCTAATGCTGTAAACATGATACAAAAACTATATTCTGGTCCTTACTCTAATTCTTACAATCCAGGATGGAGGAGCCACCCAAATTTCAGTTGGAGGGGTGACCAGCATGTAGCTCTAGCAACCTTGGCTCCGGGCCCCTCTCAACTCACAATTCAAGCTCCTCCAATGCAAAAGAAGGGACTTAAGGAGACGGTACAACAGCTGTCCAGCACTTTGCAGCAATTTATGCAGGGTCAAGCAACAATCAACAATCAGAATTCTCAAGCAATAAGCGACATCCGGAGCACACTTACAAAGATGACTACTGCTTGGAGTTTTCAAGAAAAAGGAAAATTTCCTACACAACCCCAACCTAATCCACAAAGTCAACCACTTCAAGAAGGAGGTGAGGGTTCAAATGTAAGGCAAGTGAAATCGGTGACCACTTTGAGAAATGGTAAGGTGGTGAACATTTCAGCTCAAGGTTCAGACAATGCTGGTAAAGTCTCTAGACTTGTACAAAATGAGGCTAAAAATAGTGAGGTTGAACAAGCTGAAATTGAAATTGAAAAGATTACATGTCCTGTACCTGTTCCTTTTCTTCAAAGATTGGCTCCTTTGCACAAAGATAAACACCAATCTGAGATTTTAGAAATATTCAAGCAAGTTAGGATTAACATTCCTTTGCTGGATGCTATTCAACAAATTCCTACCTATGCTAAGTTTCTAAAAGATTTGTGTACTGTCAAAAGAAATTTAAATGTGCAAAAGAAAGCTTTTCTTACTGAGCAGGTCAGTGCCATAATTCAGAATAATACCCCACTAAAATATAAAGACCATGGTTCACCTACAATTGCTTGTGTTATAGAAAGTTCAAAAATTGGTCAAGCTTTGTTAGATCTTGGTTCAAGTGTGAATTTGTTGCCTTATAATGTATATGAACAGCTTGGTTTGGAGGAATTAAAACCAACTTCAATCATTTTGCAACTAGCTGACAGGTCAATTAAAATGCCAAGGGGGGTTGTTAAGGATGTTTTAGTTCAAGTGGATAAATTTTTCTACCCTGTAGATTTTGTTGTGTTCGATATTCACTTGACACCAAAATCTTCTTTTCAAGCACCTGTGATTCTTGGGAGACCTTTTCTTGCTACTTCAAATGCATTGATAAATTGTAGGAGTGGTGTTTTAAAATTGAGTTTTGGGAACATGACCCTTGAACTGAATATTTTTAACCTTTGCAGGCAACCTCAAGATTTGGAAGATGCACAAGAGGTCAATTTGGTGGAAAGCATATTGGAGGAAGATGCTTATTTGGCATACCAACCCACTGACTTGCTGTTTGATTTAGAAAATATTTGTGATCTTATTATTGATGATACCTCCATTGATGTTTCTCCTGTTTTTAATGCAGAAAATAAATTTGAAGCTAAATGGAGGCCTAAATTTGAGGAGCTTCTGCCATTGACAGCAAGTTTGAAGCCTTCAGAAAATGAAATCCCAACACTAGAGCTGAAACCATTACCCATTAACCTGAAGTATGCATTTTTGGGCCCCGATAGCACATTCCCAGTGGTGATTTCAGCCCAGCTCACTCATGATCAAGAAGGGAAACTAATGGGAGTCTTGAGGCAGCACAAGGGTGCTATTGGATGGACAATTGCGGATATAAAAGGTATAAATTTTCTTGTGTGCACTCATAGGATTTATTTAGAAGAAAATGCCAAAGTTTCTAGGGAGATGCAAAGGAGGTTAAATCCTACTATGAAAGAGGTAGTAAAAACAGAGGTTTTAAAACTACTTGATGTGGGGATAATCTACCCTATTGCAGACAGCAAGTGGGTAAGTCCCATTCATGTAGTTCCAAAAAAATCTGGGCTTACTATTGTGAAAAATGAGAAAAATGAACTAATTCCTACTAGGATTTCTACTTGTTGGCGAATGTGCATAGATTATAGAAAGTTGAATGGCGCCACTAGGAAAGATCATTTTCCTTTGCCCTTCCTTGACCAAGTGTTAGAAAAAGTTGCTGGCCATGATTTTTATTGCTTTCTTGATGGTTTTTCTAGTTATTATTAAATAGAGATAGCACCTGAGGATCAAGAGAAAACAACTTTTACTTGCCCTTTTGGCACTTTTGCATTTCGAAGAATGCCTTTTGGACTATATAATGCTCCAGTTACTTTCCAAAGATGTATGCTTAGCATTTTAAGCGACATGATTGAAAACAGTTTGGAAGTATTTATGGATGATTTTTCAATGTTTGGTAGTTCTTTTGATGCATGTTTGACTAGCTTACAAACTGTGTTAGCCAGGTGTGAAGAGAAGCATTTGCTTCTCAATTGGGAAAAGTGCCACTTCATGGTTCAACAAGGCATAGTTCTTGGTCACATAGTCTCTTCTCGAGATAGTGAAGTTGATAAAGCTAAAATTGAGCTTATCTCCAAGCTTCCTATACCCAAAACAGTAAAGGAAATCAGATCTTTCCTTGGGCATGCTAGGTTCTATAGGAGGTTCATTCAAAATTTTAGTTCTATCTCTAAGCTATTGTATGAATTACTTAAGAATGATGTTACTTTTGAATGGACTTCTTCTTGTCAAAATGCTTTTGATAAGCTGAAAACTTTGCTTACTACAACCCCTATCATGCAGCCCCCTGTTTGGTCTATTCCTTTTGAGATAATGTGTGATGCTAGCAATGTAGCCATAGGAGCTGTACTTGGACAGCGTAAAAATAAGTTTCCACATGTCATTTTTTATGCAAGTAGAACTCTAAACGGAGCCCAAAGAAATTATTCTACCACGGAAAAAGAGTTGCTTGCTGTAGTTTTTGCATTAGACAAGTTTCGAACTTATATTCTTGGCTCTCCTGTGGTTATTTTCACTGATCATGCAGCATTAAAGTATCTATTGTCAAAGAAGGATGCTAAACCACGATTGATCCGATGGATTCTTCTTCTCCAAGAATTTGACCTTATCATCAAGGATAAAAAGGGTGCTGAAAACGTAGTTGCTGACCACTTTTCTCGACTTATATTTGCTGAAAATGAGCACACTCTCCCTATCCTTGACTCTTTTCCTGATGAGCAGTTAATGTTAGTTGAAAGTTTGCCTTGGTTTGCTGACATAGTTAATTTTTTGGTGACAGGACAAACTCCACTCAATTGGAGTGCTCAAGACATACGAAAATTCAAGCATGAGGTAAAGTCATTTTTCTATGATGATCTTTACTTGTTCAAATATTGTTCTGACCAAATCATAAGAAAATGTGTGCCTGATCATGAAATACAAGCTGTCCTTTCCTTTTGTCATACTGAGGCCTGTGGGGGACATTTTTCTGCATATAAAACCGTTGCAAAAATTTTGCAATGTGGTTTTCATTGGCCTCATATGTTTAAGGATGCGTATAATTTTTGTAAGACTTGTGAGTCATGTAAAAAATTAGGCACAGTCACTAAGAGAAACATGATGCCTTTACAGCCTATTTTGGTCATTGAAATTTTTGATTGTTGGGGGATTGATTTTATGGGGCCATTTCCATCTTCTTTTGGTTATTTGTATATCCTAGTGGTAGTTAATTATGTTTCTAAATGGGTTGAAGCCATTCCATGTAAAACAAATGATCATAAAGTTGTGCTTAAGTTCCTGAGAGAAAACATTTTTGCTAGATTTGGCATGCCTCAAGCTATCATTAGTGAGAATGGAACTCATTTTTGCAACAAACCTTTTGCTGCACTCATGAAAAAATATGGTATACACCATAAAGTTTCTACTCCATATCACCCACAAACAAATGGGCAAGTTGAATTAGCTAATAGGGAGCTTAAGCACATATTAGAAAAGACCATCAACCCTAACAGAAAAGATTGGTCTTTAAGGCTAACTAATGCACTTTGGGCATATAGAACAGCCTTTAAAACCTCTCTTAACATGTCTCCTTATCGCTTGGTATATGGAAAAGCATGTCATCTTCCCGTTGAGCTTGAACATAAGGCATATTGGGCTGTTAATCAATTCAATTTTTCTATTAACCATGCTGGTTCNTTAAAAAAAAAAATCCTTTAGGTAGACTAGTGGTAAGGGCTGACTTGTGAAAGTGTGGGTAGGCGCACATTTATAGGTCTGATTCCCCCTAGAAAACCAAGAGATGCGAAAGAAAAAAAATGGGTCTTTCAAAGTGTGATAGTGTAAAAGCCGCTAATGTAATGGTTTTGAATTGGAGTAAAGACCTTTTGGTTTTTCTTGAAAAAGTTGCTTGGCTGAAACTATTGAGAGAAATCTCGAAACCAACAAATGGCAATTTGTGCACACACTTGATGCACTCAAAGATTTGTAGCTAAGATACATTCCCCTTGTTTGAGCTCTTGAGAATTTTATAAGCCTTTGTGTTGAGCTATAACTTGACAAGATTACATTCTAATGCCCAAGACCTCAACATGATTTGATCTTTTGTAGAGATTTTTGAATTCAGTGGCTCACCCTTGGATCATTCTTTTGTTATCACATTATTTGCTAGAGACTAGCAATAAGCTAGTTGGGGG
>QEOT01123410.1:0-11407 GCA_003123785.1 Pterocarya stenoptera | reverse complement strand
AATGTAATGGTTTTGAATTGGAGTAAAGACCTTTTGGTTTTTCTTGAAAAAGTTGCTTGGCTGAAACTATTGAGAGAAATCTCGAAACCAACAAATGGCAATTTGTGCACACACTTGATGCACTCAAAGATTTGTAGCTAAGATACATTCTCCTTGTTTGAGCTCTTGAGAATTTTATAAGCCTTTGTGTTGAGCTATAACTTGACAAGATTACATTCTAATGCCCAAGACCTCAACATGATTTGATCTTTTGTAGAGATTTTTGAATTCAGTGGCTCACCCTTGGATCATTCTTTTGTTATCACATTATTTGCTAGAGACTAGCAATAAGCTAGTTGGGGGTGTGATAAAGTGTCAAAATTGCATAATTAAGTTGCTAAAGTGATTAAATTGTTTATTCAAAAACTGATTTAAGCACTTAATTATGCAGTAATTTTTAGTACTTGATTCATTGATAAATTCTGATATTTTACACTTAAAATGATTTATAATGCAGCTTGTAAAATCACATTAGAATTAATGTCTCAATTTTATCCCTAATTGTGAATACTTAATCTTAATTTCTGTAGGGGTATCTTTGGAAATGAATTGATGTAGGGTATTTTTGAAATGAGATAGAAAGGAGATCGGCAGTCAATAGACTCACGCACAGGAATTCACCTTTGGCCTCAACACTCACGCATGATCGTGGCCTCAACGTGCAGCAGCGCACTCACGCACGGACGAAGGGGCAACACACGAGAGAAGAAGGAGTTGACGCAGTGTGGAGCGCCAAAAAAGAAAAAGAAAGAAAAGAAAAGAATGAGAGAGAGGGAGATTCATTATTATTTTTTTATTGAATTCTTTTTGGTATATATACTTTTTTTAGTCGGCAGTTTATTTTTCCTTCTCATGTTGTTTACTTTTTCATTTTGATTCTTTTACGCACGGGAGAGCATTTTAATTTGCTTCTAGCTCTTTGTTTTTCTTCAGCCGACAGTTAATTATTCCATTTGATTATTCTTTTGGCTTAGATACTCTTTCTCTTTTAGCAGTTTATTGGTTTCTGCAATTCTTTTTATTGTTTCCGTTTCAGATATTTGACTGTGGGGGTTCTGCAATTTCATGTTTGATTGCTTTCGGTTTCATTCTCGTTCGGCAGTTTTATTTTATTTAATTTACTTTCAGTTCTTCATTCCTTGTCATATTATTTACAGTGCAATTTAATTATTATTAGTTCTCTTTTCAGTACTTGTTATCATTGAGCATTATTACTCTTCCTTTGCAATTTATTTACACAGTAATTCTAAATATTAGGGTTCATCATTTTGGTGCATTTTTATAATTTAAAAACGATAGGCTAGATTTTTAGCTTGGGATTCAATGAGTAACCCATGACTGTTAGGAGTTAGATTTTCCTCAAGGTTATAGAATTTTGAATGATTAACTTGATAGATTATATTTCATTTTGCCTATAGAAAGGATTAAAATTCTATGTACTTGAACTTGATCAGTCGTAGACGTAAAAGCACGATTGATGCTTGAACTCGTGACAAGATTTTGATAGTTTTCTTTCACTTTACATTTGTTGTACAATCTGTCAAGTACCTTTGATTATGCTAAAAAGTGTGCTTATTGTTTAATTAACCGATCATAATCTCTTGAAATGAGAAAATGGTTAAGAGAAGATGAAACTAGAGGTAAATCCAACTTCAAATCAGAAATGGGTGAAAATTGCATCTCAAGTGTTTGTTTAATTGTTTCTTACAAGTTTAATTTAACTTTTGCACATTGCATTTTTTTACTTTTCATCTCTTTTGGCCAAGATAATTTTTACACTAAAATCTCACAAATGCTTTGATAGTCCTTTGTCTCTGTGGAATACGATCCTGGACTTATCCTTAATACAACTTGACACTTCTACACTTGGAAGCACATTTAAAACCGAGTCACGGATCCTATGACCAAAAGATTATCTTTAGAGAAATTCAAAGAACATGTGACTAGAATGGGGTTGAGAGAAACCTAGGTAAATCAACCTCATGGTTGACATGCATAATTCAGGAAATTTCAGTGCAGGTTGATTAACCAAATAATTGGTCGATCATTTGTAAAGTTGTTGATAAGGTAATTAGGGAAAGCCTTGAGAATAACCGCTAGAGAAAGTACTTAACAAAAATTCAGCATAGGTTAATGCATGTGTTATGTATTTAGCTGAAATCTTTAATTGTGACAAGGATATCTATTATTGATCTAATCACGAAAAATTGATGTCATTCATTAAATTTTTTAGTGAAATGAAGTCACCCTTCATATGTGGTCAGTGGTAGCACATATGGTGGATGGTGCGATTAGATAAGGTAATGACAAAAGAGTACTCACGTAGAGGCTTGTCATACTCTGACATCGATCTGCAAGAGTATACAGATGAGAGTTGAGTAGTGGAAAACTTATATTGGTACCAAGGTAAAATACTCAATTAGATCATCACCGTTTTATGTGATCAGGTGGGAGATGTAATTCTAAGGAGTGTGATCATAAAACAGTGTACCCCTTAATCAAAAGCTTGTGTCACTTGTTAATGATTGTGCCCTTTGCCAACCATTATATTACTAATGGTTGTGCCTCTTGCCAACCAGTATCTCATGACCTATAATTAGGGATTATTGGTGCACATTAAAGGCACTCAATTCCTTTTGTTCATCACCAACTTGTGGGACAAATACCCTCACATGAGTGTCACTATATTGTCGATGTTTCATTTAATTTTCGTCCATTTTTTGTTCTTTATTTTTCTACATAAACATGATCATCACAAAAAGACTAGTATGATATCACTTAAAACTTTTTTATTCTAGTCACTTCCAGCAGGCATTTATGCATGTAAACACTCTCTCAGCTATCCCACTCACATGCTAGCTAGTTTTGCCCCTTAGCATTCTTCTGAATTTCATCTGAATATAGAAAATAATCTGATGAGTTCAACCACTCCGTAAGCAGTAAATTATAATAGTGTGCAATACAAGAGCCAGTGATATAACTAAGCATTTATTTTTGCTATAAGATGACAATTTTTTTAAGTCTTCATTAATAAATAATTTATATTCATCAGAAAAGTTTCCCTTCAACAATAACCGAAAGCCACGTTTACAAGCCATGGCAAGGTGTTGCCACAAGCTAGAGGCCAACCGAGAACGTAAGTCAACAGAAAGTGAAGTTTTTCCCGATCATAACTTGGCTGGCACCCAGGGGCCAGGGCCAAGTGTGCACTGAAGAAAAATCCATAGAGAAATACTCTATTGCCAAAGTTAGACCAACACCAAGCCCAAGCCAAGCATGAATTCTATAATTTTTATTAAGTTAATATGTATGAAAATCTCACTTAAGATTTAATAAATAATTTTGAAATGGGTTACGGGTAAAAAATATATTTTGACAGAATATAGATTTTTATTGAGCTTGTTAATTATATTAAAATTATTTAATATTTTATGAATCAAGTAGAATCTGTTTATTTGATAATTGGCCCAAAAAAAATTATGGGACGAGTTGGGTTATTTTAAAAATTGAATCAAGGCCCATTAGCATTTAAGAAAATATTCGACCAATGAAAATAAGGACAAGCCGAATAGATCTTTTGGACTGCTTTAACCGGCCCAGACCCATATGCTCTAAACCTTGAGATCCAAACTCCAATTTATTTATAAAACCCACGCCAAGCACGTCTCCATTCCACTAGGGTTCAAGTCAACACTATATAAATATATATATATATATATATTTATATATATTTACACATTCACGCAGAGGCCCATGCACCTTCACCTTCTTCCTCTAGAGCCAAGGGTTGCCGCCACGCACACTTTCTCCACTCAAGATTTCCTCCCCAAGCCACTCAGCCTTCACGGTTTCGTCCTCTAGGCCACAGCTAAAACACTGGCAGCAAAAAAGACACCTCCCAGCGCCACACATTTCGTCAACCCACACACCAACACTGCCCCCAAAGCCACCTTCAGCCCCTGTTCTCACTCTCACTCAAAATAGAGCAACTTCACCGTGTTTTGTTTCTTTCCAGCGATGAAGCTCCGTTTCACGTCAACCGCTACAGCCCTGCTTCATGTCATGCACCTCCCAATGGAGAAACACCGTGAAGACCGAGACTCAAGCCACACGAACCAGGCCAATATCCATTGTTTTCCTCAACAAAAATAGAGTAGACCCAAGACTAGCTCCCTTCCTGTCTCAGGTGAGAGACACCATGTAAGGTCAGTTCGCAAGTGCACCGGACACCACCCATATGAGACACAAAACCAAGCAACCACCTAGAAGGCCACCCGATGACCACCAAGCAGTTGCATCGAGTACAACCGTGAATCCATAGACAAACCAAGACCACTGTGGGCATCCCTCCCACGCTCAGCCTCTTCAAGCCGCCCAGCTCCACCCAAACCGAAAGCCCGACCTTGTTCGACCGTTGCCTTGCACCATGGCGGCACCAGCAACTCCTCTCCACTCCCTCATCGTGACTCTCTCTCAAGCTCTTGGATGATCTCTCTCTCTCTCTCTCTCTCTCTCTCTCTCTCTCTCTCTCTCTCATGTTCTGCCCGCTTGGAAAGCAGCTGACACTCCTCACCAGAAACTGCAGCGACAAACCACGTCGTATGACCACCCACGTCGCATGACTACTCTGCCCGTAAGTTTCTCCCCTCCACTTCGTTGGTTATAACACCTCTTTTATTAAGCCCTTAGATAGTAAATTGCATATATGCCCCTAATAAGTGATCCAGTGGTTATTAAATATGATGATATTATTGTGATAAAACTAATTAGAGAAATTAGATGTTTGGAAGTTGGCGATATTTTAGAGTTTTATAATCACATGATCATTTAGAGAAATTATGTGGAAATCAAAGTGTTTTGGAGAGTGATGATATTTGAGGATTTTGAAGAATTTAGACATTAGGAAAATATAGATTTTTTTAAATATTTCGGGTTTTAATTAGAAAGTGTGTGCTTAATTTAATAGTTACGTACTATTGAAAATTTATGCAAGTTACGTGGTTATTTTATAGATGATGATTGATGTTTCCTTGACACTTCTGTGAGAGAATTCAGAGGAAGTAAAAAGTTAAGATAAGCTAGGTTCCTATGTTAGAATTGCATAAAACGAATGGATTGAAGTTGATTTTTTGAAAAATATTCATGTTTTGTTACGTAAAGAAAACTTAAAAACAACCTTAATCATTTTATCTACATTCTCACTAAATCCATTTACGAAAAGNCTCTCTCTCTCTCTCTCTCTCTCTCTCTCTCTCATGTTCTGCCCGCTTGGAAAGCAGCTGACACTCCTCACCAGAAACTGCAGCGACAAACCACGTCGTATGACCACCCACGTCGCATGACTACTCTGCCCGTAAGTTTCTCCCCTCCACTTCGTTGGTTATAACACCTCTTTTATTAAGCCCTTAGATAGTAAATTGCATATATGCCCCTAATAAGTGATCCAGTGGTTATTAATTATGATGATATTATTGTGATAAAACTAATTAGAGAAATTAGATGTTTGGAAGTTGGCGATATTTTAGAGTTTTATAATCACATGATCATTTAGAGAAATTATGTGGAAATCAAAGTGTTTTGGAGAGTGATGATATTTGAGGATTTTGAAGAATTTAGACATTAGGAAAATATAGATTTTTTTAAATATTTCGGGTTTTAATTAGAAAGTGTGTGCTTAATTTAATAGTTACGTACTATTGAAAATTTATGCAAGTTACGTGGTTATTTTATAGATGATGATTGATGTTTCCTTGACACTTCTGTGAGAGAATTCAGAGGAAGTAAAAAGTTAAGATAAGCTAGGTTCCTATGTTAGAATTGCATAAAACGAATGGATTGAAGTTGATTTTTTGAAAAATATTCATGTTTTGTTACGTAAAGAAAACTTAAAAACAACCTTAATCATTTTATCTACATTCTCACTAAATCCATTTACGAAAAGAAAAATATTTTCTATCATGACTAGTGTAGATATGAGTTATGTTTTTTGCATTCTATTTATGAATTGTACAAAAAGAGCGAATAAGAAAATTTGTGCATGATTATATAAAGATGATCTGAATCTATTATGTTTAGTATTTTGTTATGATATGATGTGACCTCTAGAAACCTTGGGCGTGATATTCTGTTTTTGTTTTATTCTGACCTTCCCAGAAGTGTAAAATTGTGGCCTCTGTTTGGGTTGATACCAACCTTTCTATTTATGGTGCTCCCACTTTGGAAGCAAAGTGGTTTCTTACGTGGTCTTTATTGTGTGCACACTCGGGGCTCTGAGAATAATAAGGAAAATATTTAATATTCTGTTTCTGCTCGGTTGGTTGCCAAGATTTACACAACCTTACCACAAGGTTTAAATATGGAATTATGTTCTGATATGATGCTCAGTTATGCCAAAGGACTTTTGAATATGAATATTTTGATAGCATGTTGTAATTCTACATTCTAAAACTAAAAATATTTTATTCTACATTCTGAATTTTGTAAATGTTCATGTTTACATACTAATATATGTTCGTTTACTAAGTTGTTGATAACTCACTCCTTATCTCTATAATATTTTTAGATAATTTGATAGTTCAGCTGGAAATCAAGAGTAAAAAGCTTGAGTAAGATTAGATGATCATAGATGAATAAGTGTCAAAGGGTACAAGTAATTACTGACGAGTCTTATTCAGTAGATTTATTATTTTCTGATGATTTGAGTAATTTGAGATGTGAATGTTTTTGAGTCTTTATGGAGGTTTTACTTTATTATGTTGAGGTCTATATTTGATGTCCCTGTAGAGGAGCATATATTTGGTTTGAACAAGTAAATTTATATTTTATGGAGTTTTTTAAGTATATATAATTGTGTTATAAGAGATGATTTTTTGTAATACAAGCCAACTCCCTGTACCTCCTGAACCGGGGCATTACAAGAATGGGTACTGGACTCTAAATAGAAAGTTGATACCAACAGCAGCAGAACAGTCTAGCATAATAAATCCACTTACTTGGATACACCCATTGCCACTTGAAAATAACATCAGTATCACACAGAACGTAGATAATTGATGCACACAATTTAGAAGTTTCCAAAACACGTCCAGATCTAAAATGAAATAAAAAAATAAAAAAATGTCTTTTCGAAACATTGATCACAAATCTCTCCTAAAAATAAATCTAATAGTCTATAAACTAAAGTCGTGATTCTCACCCTTCCACTACTGGCCTGTCAAGTATGCGGCAAGCGAGGGCATGAGGTTCTTAAACGTTGGCATCGATTTGACAAGGCGGCCTATATATCAGGATACGAACGTGCATGCGTGCCTCAAGCACTTGCTGCCTTCACTATTACTACAAGTACTGGTGATGATCATGGCCAGCTCCTCTTCGCACACGACCTCTCATGCAGCTGGTATTTTACGTAACTTGTGGACCTATCATGGGACCGATTACGTGATAGTTGGAATTGGGATTGTACTAACTCCTGATATCCTTGCCCCCCGTGGCTGGATGCCCCTGTCCGGAGGCCGAGGGCAGCTTGGCCCCCCAGTTTATCTGACCCCTGTAAAGCCCATAACCTGTTTTGGGCCATCTTTAGGCCCATAATAAATTTTTTGAGCTAGATGCTGACCAAAGCCTTATTTGAATAAACTTAAATACATAAATTACAATTAAATGCATCAAACATAAAATTTAATGTTCTCTAATAAATTTGCTAAGTTCTAACTAGTAATTCTAAGTTATTACAAGGACTATAAACTATTACACGTTAGTCTAAAACTATTACAAATTAATCTAAAAATATTCAAATAACTTGAATGAATAACAATGTTTCAAGTATCTAAATATATTTTAAAAAAAACAAAGCATGTAACAACATGAATATGTAGGCTTGTAGCAAGATGAGATAGTTACTCCAAGTGGAAAGTGACACCATAAAACCTGGAAGAAAAAAACACAAAGAAAATGAGAATATGAATTAATAACATTATTGACATATGTACAAACTACAAAGAATTAACTAACAAAGTTAACAAACTAATGATGGTGTATCAAAGTCAAACTGCAGCAGATGTAGATTGAGATGGAGCCTAATTTTCCGAAGTTGTCCATTGAAATAGTTTGTCAAATAATTATAACACAATCTATTACAAGCAAAAGCAATATAATGAATTAAGAGTCATTACAACTTCGAGGCTGATCAACATCATCCTCCTCATAGCTCTCTACCACCTCTAGAACCTAAATTGAATTCTCTTTCATCCAATTCTGAGTACAAATGAAAGCTTTCGCAATGCTAGGAGACAATGAACTCCGAAATAGATCCAATATGTGCCCCTTGGTGTTAAAGGCAGACTCTAAGGCTACGGTAGAAATAAGGGTTGCCAAAATACTGCGGACTATCTCTCCAAGACGGGGATATTTGATGGCATCTACCTTCCACCAGACTTAGATATCAAACTACTCCATATATGGTTGTATGTCCGCTGACAAGTATATCTCCAAGTCCAACTGGTCATTTAAATTCTTTCAAAGCTTGAGAGTATTGCCAAACGTCATACCCCACTTACACCTTTTCGAGTTATTGGTTTTGGGATGAGGCAATGTACTGGATGGCGAAACCTCTATATTAAGACCCCCGCATTCGGCAAACTCATTACACTACCTATTATGAGTGTCCTTAATCCTTACGACATGTTGATCCGCTCATTCCTTCCCGCTAGCGCTTTCCAATCCATACACCATGCCATCAATTTTGTATTGCGGGTCAAGAACAATAACCAAATATAGAAAAATATTGATCCTACTCAAATCTCCCCAATAGTTCTCATACTTGAGTCTCATAATCAATGCCATAATTTGTAAAATAGGATCCACATTCTCACACATTTCATCCAATTATTCTTTCACCTAAGAAACTTGCTAACAATATTCGTTGAATGATATAGAGAAAGACTCAAAAATGGTGCATGTTACCTCATAAAAAATCCTTAGAAATTCTAGAAAACCCCACACATTATCCCAATCATAATCGGTGGGTCGTCCCAATCTCCCATCGTCCTCTTCAAAATGGCAGACATATTGCATGTCCTTCTCATCCATGGTATCAAAGGTCTTTCTATACTGCTCGGCTATTTTCAACATCAAAAAAGTTGAGTTACATCTTGTAGGAACATCGAAGCATAACATCTTCTTACATTCAATGCCTGCAACACAAACATTTATCTTGAACTTCTCAAGCCCAACCAATAAAGATCTCACACACCTCACCGCATTTCTTAGTCTTACAACTCACTCATGAACATCTTTCAAACTAGTACAACTCACATTTATGATTGAAAATTAAACAAAACTTAAGAATATTTTTGTATCACTATATTCAAAATGAGCAGTTAAAGACTTGTGTTCAATTTTTGGACTGATATCCATGTATCAGTGGTGAGACAAAACTATTTGACCCTTCAATTGGCTTCTTAACAAATATTTCTGTACACCGTGAATTTAAAAACATCATTCACCATCGTGTGGCGAGAATGAATGTTAAACCTAGGTCTCAAGTACTTAGCAAAGGCTTAAAATCCTTCACCCTCCACAAACCGAAATGATAGCTTGTCTATTACGATCATACGAGCTAAATGATTCCTACATCCCTCTAGACCATACTTCACAAACCCCTTCAACGTACTTCCCCCACTACTCCCATCTACCATCTTCTTAAGTCCAATATCTAATCTAGACTGACTCTTTTCAACTAAAGAATATCTTACCAAACTCTTCTTGCACTATTCTTCTAAATAACTTTTCAACTAGGATGCACCATGTCTTTTTATAGTGACATCCATAAACTTTACCACAATTATTACACTTTGCTTGTAGATCATTAAGGTCACTATCCTCTAATTTGGTAAATTGTTCCAACATGATGGAAACGAGTTTTTTCTTTGGTGGGCCCATGGGTGTAAGGGTAGGTGCAAGTATAAGGGAGTTAGCATTGTGCTAGTATTCAAACTTGAGAGTGAGAGGTTGACAGAGAAAGAGAGTTGAGAGAGTGAGAGTGAGGGTTGTGACACAGGGAGGAAAGGGTTTCGTTAACCCTGTAATGAAATTACCCAAAGTGACGTCATTTCTTTATAAATTTAATTATATATATATGATGGGCCAAGTAGAAGGGTGAAAACTCAGGTAGGCTTAGTCCCAACTCGAGCCCCGTCCCCTGGCCCTTTATAGTGTAAAGGCGGATGCCCCAGCTAGCCTGAGGCACGCCGAATGCAGGGCCCCACCTACCATCCCTACTACCTAGTGACCCATCATAGAGGTCTATTTGTCTGATTTTAAGTTTTGGAGGGGAGGGGTAGTCATTATCTCCTTGTTGTATGGCAAATCCATACTGTTAAGCAAGTTGTTTACTGAGGAAGATGCTCCCACTTGCTGTCATCTCCTTGTATTTCTCCATTAAGTCCCTCAAGCATTCATGAATCCTCTTCTTCTCGTGTTAATCATTATGATTGGACCCACCTTCACTCTAAGACTCTTCATCAAGCTACCTGTCACGACCTTGATCTCCAGCTCCTTCTGAGCCTGCATCTCTTTGCTCTAGGCCTTGCTTTAAGACTTTGTTCTCTCTTTGTAGGGCTTCCATAGTTAGCAACATGCTTTAGAACTTTTCCTCCACCTTTGTGAATCTCATTTACGTTCCAGTTGCCATTTTTCCATCTATTATTACTGCATCTAGATCGCGAAGTGAGTGGGAAAGCATGGTAGCAAGCATCTGAGTCAAGTCTCAACAGGAAATCAATTTGAGCAAATGAAAACTCTCACTTCCCACAACTTCAGAGGTGCATGTAACGCTTCTGCAACCACTTGTGATTAGAGAAACGACCTCGAATGACCCAAAAGAGATGCCTCCAATGGTTATGTTAGAGAGAAGCTAGGATCTCTTGATCAATCTAAGGAATATCGCGATGCAAACCTAGGGTGTATTTATTAGAGGCACAACTCGGCCAAGAATTTTGAGTCTTGAGCCGACTTGAATTTGGAATGTCTTTTCATGATTAAACCCACAATTCAACCCGATTGATATATGAGAGTATGGGCGGTTTGGGTCAAAACTAGATCAAGTGGTAGGGTTCGAGAGCAGTATCAATAGTATTTCCATAAGAAAATCTATAGATTGTTTTAGCTTTTAATTTGTTTTTTCCGCTTCGAGCCCATGAAAAATAAGGATATGATTTAATAAAAATATAAAAAACCCAAATTTAGGTACAAAATGTTAGAAAAGAAAACAACTCAAAAAGTCCAACGTGGGAACGGTAACCCAAATAACATCCTAATATTCACCCACCTTTGTAGCTTTGACTTCAAAAGAGAGAGTCATTTCCATACC
>QEOT01123409.1:24597-59552 GCA_003123785.1 Pterocarya stenoptera | reverse complement strand
TAAGAAAATGATAAACACACTAATTTTTCACAACATAATCATATTTTAAAATAAAAAGTAATTTAGTAAAATATTTTATAAAAATAATATCACTTAAAAAAATACACTCATTTTAAAATAAATCTTGTAAAATATGTTGTATAGATATAATTGTTATTTTTATAAATTAAAAAATGCTAGAATGCACCAACGGGAGGAGGCACAAAAACCACGAAACTCATGTCAGCAGTATGAAAATTCCATTTTATCCTTGCATAAAACAACAGTACTCCATTTTACCATTTTACTCTGATAATTCCCAACACTTGAACGTAAAAGAAATCATAGTCGACACCAAAATTATTTCACAACCCCAAGAACTTTTGGAAACCCATCATGAGACTAGCGACAGGAAATGGAAGCTAAAACTACTTCATAGAGACAAAATAACAGCAGCATCCCTCCAACACAACTTTCACTCTGTGGGTGCTATATTTACGTTCGAGTGTTGGTAGTGTTGGCGAAGTTGGTGCCAAAGACCAAGAGTCGAACACTTCAGGCATTAATGAACTAATTTGCAACAAAAAGATAAATTTTGCATGCCTATTGTACAACAGCACCAATCCATGTTTGAATAAGCAAAATGACTAAAAAAACTTTTTTTTTGGCAACTGAAAATATAAGAATTTCTTGATGCAGAGAAGTTAAGCTTAATGTAATGCTTAAATAATTGTTCAATACAAATTCCAATTCTAAAAACACATCAAATAACGAGCTTTGAATTTTTCAATATAAATTGCAGTTCTAAAAACGCATCAAAACCTCCTCTATATCTTGATAGCGTGTTGCACACTTGCAATTTCAAAAACTTGATGCCATACTCATCAGCAAAAGCTTGACCCTTAGAGGTAGGCATAAAAAAAATATAGAACCTACTCTACTAGGCACACTTTCCGTCGTATCGGTGGCCTTCCTTGACCTCTCACAACATACGGACTGAGGACCTTTTTACCCTTTTCTGCACTTCTATTAGTTGGAACTATTTGTTCTAAAGGCTTTGGTTCACACGTTAAGTCACTACATTGGTCTTTGACATCGAGTAAATGGTCCACCATGTTCGAGTAAAGCTCCTCATTTCTCGATATAAGTTTTGCTACTTCAGAAAATAAACTCATAAAATGATCATGCCTTTGTGCATCAGGATTGTCACGTAAATCGTCATAACTACTCTTAATAAATGTGTAGTTACGTGTCAAGTCCTTCCTTTAGCGGTCTAAGATATACTTAAACAGTAATGATGTGTCACCACATTGGGCTCTAAACACAGAAAAGGCATGCCTACATAAAATGCCTCGAATCTCAAACAAAACACAAGTACATTTCAGCTCGAACTCCTCAAGCAAAGATTTATGTCTTTGGTGAAGTTTTCAATTTGCACAATGTCAAATAGGACATAGGTTGAGATCCACCCTCATTTTTTATAAGCGAGCAATTGTAGTAAATCATTCTTATTGTCTCCTGTTGCACCTCTTTGAATTTCTCATTAGTATATACACTTTGGAACTGCTTCTCTATTTTACAAATTGAAACACATCGTATTGTGTCATTAAAGGAGTTAAAGTCGGTATATTGCTCATTCTCAATTTTTTTTTCTAAAGACATTGTCTAATTGATCAACAAACTCTTTAATTGTGATACCCGAAGGTATGAACCCATCAAAGAAATCATTCATGCTTTCGCTCTGTTGGGTAGTGCTCATCCCAGCCCAAAATACATCTTTCAAATAAACTGGCACCCAAAATGTACGCTCCTCATATAACCCACTCAGCCATGCATTATCATGAAGTTGGTATACATCCAATAGCCTCCCAAAACTTTCCTCAAATTGAACACATGTTTGAGAATCATCCACACAACCCAGAATGGAGGATTTTAGACCACAATTGTACATCAAATTTGAGCCAAGCTTTTATGGGAGTTTTTTTAATATATACCATAGATAATATCTATGTCTTGTTTCTAGAGAGATAATTGCAATTGCACTCTTCATTGTACGATCCTGATCTGTTATGATTGCAACTGGTGCTCGGCCATCCATACACTTTAACTACGCTCGAAACAACTATACAAACATATGTGTCTTCACTAGATATCAACCCTGCGCCTAAAAGTATGGATTGACCATGATGATTTACATCAACAAAAGGTGCCAACGACATCTCATACCTATTAGTCAAATAAGTCTTATAAAATGTTACGATATCTCCAAAATATAGGTACAATGCTCTACTACGTGCATCAGCCCAAAATACATTTTTTAATCTAGATTCCTCCTCATCCAAGTTCATAGTGGAGCAAAAGTCATGATTCATATCACGTATCCTCTCAAAATATTCTAAGAGTGACATGCCACCTCATTTTCCAAGGCAAAGGTGTCTTGCATTGTCAATGAAATTTTTGCAATCTTTTTCTGTGAACTGTAGGTTGTCAAAGCCTCCCGCTTCAACAACAAATGAATAATAGTTCTTATTCATCTTTATTTCAGCTCTATCATTCAATTCTAGCTTTCATTTAGCAAGCGAGTCTATGTTTCGATGGCATCTAAAATATCTAGACACCAGTGGGTTCAATCCATGATTGTGGGTAAGTTCTATACTAGTCAGACACAACTCACCATTATTGAGCCAAGCATTGACTTTTACCTTTCATTCTGTCTTTGTTGTTGGACGTGGGTTCGATACATTACTACTACTACTTGTATGCTTTCCACCTCTTGAACAACCAAGTGTAATATACTTCACTGTCCTATTTGACTCTCGTCTAGTCCTTTGTATCCTCATCCCAAATATCTTTTGTTTTGCATATCGCTTGTAATATGCACTTAGTGCAGCTTCATCCTTGAAAGCCATCCCAAACTTGGGTTCATCAACAAGCGCATATTCATGATTTATCGCACTACCATCCTCATCAATACCCCCTTAGCCTTTATCTCGCAATCTTCTTCTGTCATTACATAACAACCATATATAGTTAAACAACCAAGCATTCAATCCACAATTTATTAAATCTGAATTCTTACATTTAACTCACCAATTTGAATAGTGCAATCCACTTGCTCAATATCATGCTCGTTTGAGTGCAAACTTGTACCTTCTTTATTTGCAGGGAGCTCCGCAGTCACACTTTCAATAATTATTTTTGAAGTCTCATCATGCTCACTTTCAGCAAACTCCTCAACTTTTCTTGATGTACCCGTGCTATATGACCCCAATGGTTGGATAATTGGGGGTTACAAAATGGGCGGAAGGTAGTAAGTTAATTAACTTTATAGATAATGTATGATATAAAAGTAGGTATTATATTCACCTGACAACCCCATATATAGGGGTAATGTGTGCTTATGGAAGAAGCATTATGATTTGTAGGAGTATCACATGGGTTTGGAGGCGGAGCATAGGGATTTGGTTGGGTGTAGAAATTTTGATTAGTGTATGGTTTTGAAGTAGCATATGGGTTTGGAGGCGGAGGATGGAGAATTGGATGAGGATGGAGACTTGGATGGGCATTAGGATTTGGATGGGAAGGATAGGGATTTTGATTGGCATTAGGAGTTGGTGGAGCATATGGAGGTTGTGTCCCAACATATGGTGGACCAAATTGTGTTGACATGGCATCATAATAAGCCTAAATAAAAATCACAAGAAAAAGCATTAGTTTCAGTTTTCCAACAATAACAAAAATTAGATTCATTAAAGAAATATAAACTAAGTCATCACCTTCATAGAGCTTGAACAATCTGTCAAGGGTATATTTGACGAGTCATCCTCTTCGCCCATTGAGCTATTCAACCAAAAATAATCATCCTCACTACTCTAGTCATTTATTTCATACAATTAGATAACCAACAATCTGGATAGCATTCATCCCTAAGGTTTTATATCAATATGTGTTTCCCTATGTGAGTTTGTTTCTATGTCTCTAACTACTTGACCAAAAAGATCCGGAAGCAGTATTTTGAAAAAAAATAGGGAGGTGGAGTTTAATCAAGTTGTCTACACTCACATTGCAACATTTAGCCAATGAAGTTGTTCATGCACATACCATATGTTGTTTCTTTACATAAAAAGACAGGTTTTTTTCTTTCTTGTTTTCTTGTAACAGGACATTTATATTTCAATGGATCACAATCAAATGCTATAGATGGTTATTTAAAATATATAAATTACCTTTTTGGACTCGAAAGGCATATGAAATTTGACAATAACGCAGTTCATTTTCTTGTTTTGTTTTCCTGTGTGCATGACTTTTATTCAATAGTGCAAGTCTTTAAGAAAAATTTGAGGATGTACATAAAAATGATTTCTTTAAGAATAAAAAACTCTACAAATCTTGGCCATGGCTACTGCTCTGTATTTTTATTTTCAAATTTTTTTAAATTGTAGAAGGACTAAAGTATACGCATACGAATGAAGATAAAATGGATGCTATAAATTTAGTTAAAAATCATTATGTACATATACAAATGAAGATAAAATGCAAAGAGGATACTCTCAGATTGTCCAAAAAAAATGTTTACTGATCACTTACACGTATTTTACCCAAGAGAAGAGAAATGCTGCAATGCTGTGGATGGACGAATCGACGTTAGTGCAGGAGAAGGGAAGTTTTATTTGTTTGTTTTTGTGAAGCTGTGCAGGAGATGAATCAACGATACAAATGAGGGAGAAAAGCAAAGAGTATAAAAGAAGCTCCAGTGCCGTTTTGACTTTTTAATTGCTTTGTTTTATTTGTTTTTTTGTACTTATCCACCTTGGCAATATTCGTACATTTTGTGCTATATAGAGGGCTTCCCTGTAGTAGTTCTCTTATAAATTTAGTTAGTTATTTTTAACAACATTAAATAATAGACTTTTTAAATCTATCATTATTCTATTAAAATATTGATTTTGATATTTTCATTTATTTTAATTATAATTGTAATTCGAATATTTATTAGTTATTAAAAAAATACACATTAATTTGCTAACATTGATATTAAATTTTAAAAGAAAAAATTGGCATCAACTAATCATAATATTACAGTATTAAAACTTGAAGCACTCCAGCAAGATGATGCTTTTGAGACGAAGAGGAATTTTTTAGAGTTGAGCTTGGGATTTGGGAGATTCATGCTTTTGAGACAAAGAGGATTTTTCTAGAGTTGTGAGTTCGCGCGAAACAAATAGCACACGGGAGAGGAAATTTTTTTTGCCAAAATAGTATTTGGCTAACAACTTGGACTCAACAGATTTGGCTAGTAAAAATGATCAAAGTTAAAAGTACTGTAACTTTGTCGAGTCTTGTTGAGTCCACTACAGTGAGTTTTTATGTAATCTAATTAAACTTTGGCCAAAATATAACTTTGTTGAGTTCACTACAAGTGCTCTTAATTGCCTTTCCTTATGGTTTAAAACTGTTGTCTTTTTCAACCAAAATAAACTAAAAAAAATAACATAATTTTATATATAAATTAAATTCATTTTATAATAAAAATAATTTTATAATTTAAAGAAATATAAATATCGTTTAATTAAAAATATATATATCGTTTTCTTTAATGTTATAGAACATAGTATATGAAGCCATCATAACGATTGTTCAAATTTAAGCATAGACCTAAGTTAAATAATCAATAACCCAAATTACTAATAAAGTTTGGTTAGATTAAATTGTAAAATGTTTTAAGACTTGATTATATTTCAGTTACAAATTTTAAAGATCGAAATAGGATTCTTATCCTCCTAAACCTGATCTCATAAAAATGAATGATAATAATTACAAGGACCCCGTAATTAAATAAGTAAAAATGAAAAATAATCAATTTCTTCTGAGCAAGAGGATAACGAATAAAATTGTGTAAAAATGAAACATGGAATAAATGTTTAAATTAAAGACCTCTAGTACTCTAGTTAATAACTTAATACCACGTTAAATCATCAGTTATAAAAAATACCCTGATTTGGATATAAGAAGTGTTTCATTTCATCTTATCATTATAACCTTTTCAAATTTTCACACAAAATATAATAAATAATTTAATCTTTTCAAATCTTAAAACAATAATAATATTAAAAAATAATATTCTAATAATATTTTATTCAACTTTTAACTTTTATCTCAACTCATCTCATAACAACTCATTATCCAAACGATAGCTAAGAGTAGTAGAAGTCTATAACATATAACTTTTAAAGTGAAAGGTTTATTCCAATTAGCGGAGCCACGTTATTCCAAATGGGTATTATTGCACCCACTAGGATTTTACTAGTTCCCAATCCATACATATATAAATATGTATATATATATATATTATTACACACACGTGTGTGTAGAATTTTATGAAATTCTAGAAAACTTTTTTTTAAAAAATATGCATGCCAATTAAGAACTCTTTTTTAAAAATTTAATCATTAAAAACTATATTCTCAAACAAAACAGAACAAAATTTATTTACTTAAAAGTAGTCCCGATATGTAAAAAAAAAGGGGGGGAAAAACAAAGATCACAACTCTCAAAACAACCATGTATTTATTATCAACATTGAAGATTTTTATAAGTATTAAGTTGAAGTGATTCCTTTCAATAAATGTGTAGACCCGTCCTAATTAAGTCATCGCGGATCCTAATTTGAAGAAAAAAAAAAATCCTTTTAAGAGAGATTTTACATATATATCGAGAGAGATTGTTTTTTTTTACTTCACTAGTTTGCAAAATTAATTGCGTACAAATACAATCTTGTTGCATAAATTGCATGAACGAAACACTATTTTATAAATTTAGAGATGAAATGTGTAACAGGTCTAATTCGATTCACACACACAAGTAAACTCTCTTTGAGGGGAGTACCTCCATAATGGGGAAACGAGATAGAGAAGTAGAGAGAAAAGAGGAAACTTAGAGTTTTTTCATTACTTTTTTGATGCCTTACACTTTTACGTTATGTGTACATATGCCCAGGGAAATGAAAAGGGCCCGTGGCCTACTACTGAACTCACTTAAAAGAAACATGAATTAAACAAGTAAATAAAACAGCAAAAGCAATTGGATAATAGCCCAGGTTACTCCCGCGGCCCACTACTCTAACTCCAGCTACTGGACCTTACTAACAGATCTTGGGCCCTTAAAGATGACCCAGCCCACTAACTCACAAACACTCACTTCAGCTTTGACTTCACTTCAGTTAAACACTCCACTTTGACTTCACCGACGTGCACTTCAGGCTTAGGGCTCGATCTCTTCTTCCTCAGACCCTCCATCACCGTTTGAGCTCCCTTCTGCCATGGTGCGTTACATACCTTCCCCATCAAACAACCTTGCCCTCAAGGTGGGAAAAATCATCTTTGAGTGTCGAATAAGCCTCCTAGGTGGCAACGGTGGCTTCTTGGCCGTGCCATTTCACTAGTAGCTCCACCCGAGCCCTATTACCCACTTTAACCATGCGATGGCTAAGCACCTCCTTAGGCTCATAGCGGAGAACACCATGTTCATCGATGGGAGGGAGTGATGGAATGGCCGTGATCTTTGAACCAATTTTCCTCTCGAGCTAGGATACATGAAAGGTAGGATGGATCCTTGATGATGGTGGTAGATCAAGAGTATAGGCCACGATACCAACCTTCCTCAGTATCTTGAATGGCCCAAAATACGTCGGAGCTAGCTTGATATTCCACTAATGAGCCACTGACGTTAGGAGGTACTGCTACAACCTGAGGTATACCTACTGTCTTTCTTTGAACTGTTTCTCTCTTTGTCTAAGATCTGCATATTTTTTCATCCTGTTTTGAGCATGTTGTAAATTTTGTTTGAGGAGTTTGAGAATCTGGTCTCTGCTATGTAGTGTCTAGTCCATTGTTTCCACACGTGAGCTTCCCGAAACATAGTTCATTACACGGAGTGGGGGGTAGCCATAGAGGGCCTCATAGGGTGAAACCCTAGTCGAGAGATGTTGGGTGGAATTATACCACCACTCAGCAAGTGGAAGCCACATCGACCAATCCTTTGGTCGATCTCCCGTAAAACATCGCAAGTAGTTTTCCACAGCCTATTAACTGCCTCAGACTGGTCATCCGTTTGAGGATGATATGATGTGCTCATGGACATCTGAATTCCCTATAAGGTGAAACGTTCTTGCCAAAATTGACTTGTAAATGTAGGGAACTTGTCAGAAACAATCGATTGGGGAAAACCATGTAGTTTTAAAATGTTTTTCATGAAGGACTCCGCCACTATTGTACCCATGAGAGTTAGGTAAGCTGTCAATAAAATCCATGGCGATGTGGGTCCATGGTTGGGAGGGTATAGGAAATGGCTGGAGCAAGTCATTTGGTAAAACATTATTGGCCTTTACCCTTTGGCACAAGTCACATGCTCTAATAAACTGTTTGAGGTCCTTTTTCATCCCGGACCAATAGAAGTCCTTTCTCATCCTGTGGACAGATTTGTCGTAACTTCCCCCACGGACTGCTGTGGGATAACTCCATCAGCTTGTTTTTAAACTTCACATTGTTTGGGAGGTAGAGTCTACTCTTGTATAGCAGTAAACCTTCCCTGACTATGTAATTAGAGCCCAATATGCCCTCCAAACAACTTTGTAACATGGCATGTAGGTGTTCATCAGCTTCACATGCTTTTTTCAACTCCTCAATCCATTCTACATTAGCGAAAGTGATTAGCATTAAGGTTCATTCTTCCTGCTTTTCCTTTCTTAACAGGGCATCCGCAACCCTGTTTTCAGCCCCACGCTTGTACTCAACTATAAAATCATAGCCTAGGAGCTTGGTAATCCATCGTTGTTGCATTAGAGTGCCAATCTTTTGGTCCAGTAGATGTTTGAGATTTTGCTGGTCCGTTTTGACCACAAAAGTCCTCCCTAACAAGTAGGGTCGCCATTTAAGGACTGCCAACACTAATGTAAACAATTCCTTCTCGTAGGTAGACATCGAGAGGGACCTCCCCTTTAGAGCTTGGCTGAAAAATGCAATTGGTTGTCCCATTTGCATTAAAACTACCCCTATTGCAATCCCCAACGCATCACACTTAATTGTGAAAGGTAGAGTAAAGTCAGGTAGTGCCAACACAGGAGGTTATGTAACAACCTCTTTAAGCTTGTAAAAAGTCAACTTAGACTCTTCCGTCCATTGGAATCCATCCTTTTTTAACATTCTGGTAAAAGGGGCTGCAATTCCCCCATAGCCCCGTATAAAACTGCATAGTAAGCTTTTCAAAGTCCCATAACACCTTCCCAAGCTCTTGAAGCCATTTAATGCCCAACACCATGTCACAACCAGCCAACACCAGCACTTGTAATTCCAAGAGAAAAGCAATTCCTTGGATTACAACCTTCACTCCGCTGCAACTTCCTTCACTAATAATGACTTCCCTATCAGCAACTCTCACTTTCACGGGTTCTTGATTTTTCCATGGTGGGTTGTTTCTTTTTAGTATGGCAGGGTCTAAAAAGTTATGGGTGGAGCCCGTATCAATCGATATGGTAACCCATTGAGTTCCAACTCTCCCCTTTCACTCTTATTGTTCTCGGGTTGTGGGTTCAAATTATGGCATCTAGGCAAATTTCTGGTTTGGTTATTGTGGTACACAGGTCTAAGGTTGGGATGGAATCTTCTTTGGTTTCACAAGGTTCTTCTTCAACATACCCACTACACTCACTATCCATTGCTATATCCTTCACCATGTACAGCTTTGGATTTTGACATTTATGGCCCCGGTACCCTTTTAGAGTCACAGTGATAGCATAGACCCTTCTCCCTCATTTATTTCATTTGGTTTTGATTTATTTTGTGGATGGTTAAATTTGGTTCGGGTTTGAAGTTCTTGGCTAGTTAGGGAAGTGGATTTTTAAAAATTCCTGGGTTTGGTAAATATGTTAGGCTGGATCTTGGGTATTTTTTGGATATGTTTGCTTTTTCTTCTTAGATCTTTGCCAAGCTGAAGGCTAAGATAAGGTTGGTGGGGTTAAACACTTTCACTGTTAACCGAATATCGTCCCTTAATCCACTCACAAAATAGCTGATTTTGTAGGCATCAGATAGCCCACGTAACTTATTTGACAGTGTTTCGAACTTGGACTGCTAATCCTCCACAGTACCCGACTGTCTTAACTTAGTTAGCTCTTCCATGGGATCGTCATAAGTATTTGGACCAAACCTAATAAGCAAAGCCTTCGTAAAGGTGTCCCAGTTTGGGATTTGGCCACTGTCTTCCATATCTTGAAACTAAATTAATGCCTTACCTTCCATGTGAAAGGAGGCCAACCTTACTCTATTTTGCGGAATGGTGTTGTAAAACAAAAAGAAATGATTTGCTTTGTAAATCCAACCTTTAGGGTCATCTCCACTCAAAAGTGGGAAGTTGGGCCTTACCATTCTGGGTTGCATCTCACCCATTTGCGTGTTGTGCAGGTTCTGCTGCTATTGCTGAAAAGCCTACTACTGATGCTGAAAAGTCTGCTGCTGTTGCTGAAAGTTCTGCTGCGCATAGGTCTGCTATTGTTGGTGCAGGTGTTGCTACTGCTGCAGCTGCAAGTTGCCCTTTTCATCCCTTAGTGGGGCTCCATCAGATGATTCGGTGTTGGAGCTGCTGCTAGGGTTTCTTTTTTGCATTTCCACAGTGAGGATGGCCTGTTGTACTATGGCCTCATTTTGTCTCTTGAGGGTTGCCATGTCGCTATCTACAGTAGAGAAACTAGCATTAGTAGACTTTTTCTTTTCTTGATATTGAGCATCCGTAGCTTTTTTAAGGGCATTGAGCCCATCTAGTAGTTGATTTAATCTGGTTCCTTCTACCATTTTCTTCACTGGACGAGTCTCTGGATACTACTTGTAACAGGTCTAATCTGATTCACACACACAAGTAAACTCTCTTTGAAGGGAGTACCTCCAGAAGGGGGAAATGAGATAGGGAAGTAGAGAGAAAAGAGGAAACTTAGGGTTTTTTCATTACTTTTTCGATGTCTTATAGTTTTACGTTCTGTGTACATAGACCCAGGGAAATGAAAAGGGTCTGTGGCCTACTACTGGACTCACTTAAAGAAACAGGAATTAAACAAGTAAATAAAACAGCAAAAGCAATTACATAATAGCCCAGGTTACTCCCGCGGCCCACTACTCTAACTTCAGCTACTGGACCTTACTAACAAATCTTGGGCCCTTAAAGATGACCCAGCCCACTAACTCACAAACACCCACTTCAACTTTGACTACACTTCAGTTAAACACTTCACTTTGACTTCACCCACGTGCACTTCAGAGTTAGGGGCTCGATCTCTTCTTCCCCAGACCCTCCATCGCCGTTTGAGCTCCATCCTGCCATGGTGAGTTACAAAATAATTCCAAAATACGAGAATTGAATACAAAAAATGGTATCATATGAATTTATAGTTCTTCATCTATTTATAATGGTAATTGTTGCAGCCACTGAAACTTAATTCTAGCTCCTCCAATGTTGCCACCTCATTCATTCTTACTCTAAACAATCCTAAATTTAAATGTTTCTATAATTTGAGACTTTAAATTAATGTTTGAAACAATTCGTGTTTTTTTTTTTAATCTCTATAAGTACAATTCATCTTCTTTCTTCTATATTCAATTTTTTAAGTTAGTAATAAACAGCTCAATAAGAATTATTTTCTTTTTAAAGTATTTTAAAGAATTATTAGTCGTGGCTTGCAAATAGATTTATTCTTTTATTCTTAAGTGTTTTCAAAGTTTTGTTTTTAAGTAATAATTTCCCTTTTTTTTTTTTAATTAATCTTCTATTTTAGAAATATTTAATATTATATTTTTATATTGTTATTGACATGGCATTTCTATGTTGCCTGGCAACTACATCATCAAGTTTTAATCAGAATTGAATGATAGGACTTAATTATAAGAAAATTTCTACTCATCATCCCTACACACCACACACTATACACTATACTTATTTTTATTTATTTATATTCTTTTCTCTTACCAAATATGTGGTGTATGGATGATGAGCAGAATATTTTAATTAGTTTAAGAAGAATAAAAAAGTTCAAAAAAATAAATAAAAATAAGTGTGTTATGTGTAAGTGTTTGGGAATGATGAATAGCAAAACTCTAATAATAAATTCTTGAAAACTTAAGAAGTAAAGTAAAAACAATAAGAAAAACAAAAAAAGGATATCAGGAATTTTATTTTCCAACCAAATGAAAACCTAAGAAGAGATTTTGTATGTAACCGAAGAATGAAGCCAACGTCTATTTTTCTTTTTGTGTCACTTTCTTTCTTTTTATCTGATTGCATGTTTCTTTTCTTCATATAAAATTAACACTAGCTTAAATCCAATAACATTTCATTTTTATTCGAAAAAAGGAAAAATTAATCACTAAATAATTACAAAACAAGGTAACTAGCTTATAAGAACATAAATTCTATTAAACTAGAAAGTCGATACAAAAATCTTAAAAACTGAAATTACACTTTGGCAAACTCATAAGCCAAAGTACTTTTAATATAATAGGATCAACGCAAGGGATGTTGGTCATGTGGATATTGAAACTTTTAAGGAATTCAAACTTGGAGCATTTAGGAATTTCCCAAGAATGCAATCTGGATGAGCATGCAATCTGCACAATAGTAGTACCAACGTTTTGGATCTCGTTCTTTTTCAAAAATATCACAGTAATATTCACCGGATTCATCTTTTGGACTATAACAGAGTGTGAAGAGATGTTCATGTTGTTCATACTTTATCATCTGCAGTAGTGTTAAACATTTGAAGTCCAAAGTGAATTTGCAATCAGCACAACAGAATTTGAATCCTTGGTCCAAATCACAACAATTGCACTTTTTAGCATTCGATGATCTAGAAAGAATAAGTTGATATTCGTGACTAGCATGTGTAATGGTGTCTAGGATTAAACTACATTGGACATCAATGTCGAACTTGCATTTTCCACAATTATAAGTGAAGCCACCACAAAGACAACAACAGGTTTTACATACAAACCAACTAATAATGGTTGCTTTTGGGCAGAGGATAAGAGGGTGTTGGTGAAGTGGATGTCTAATTTTTCTTGGTAATTCAACACAAGCTTTGTGAAGAAAGAATCCACACTGAGTACAAATATAAAATGGAGGAAAGATAGACCGCGTACATGCATCACATTTTTTGTTCATCCCAACCCTATCAGTGAGCTTTAAGTCATGGTTATGACTGAAATGTTTGATTTCTTCGACTATATCACTTCCCTCTACTCCCAATTTAATCTTTTTGACAACAAATGCTAACGAGTCAATGCGGAAACACAATAATCAAGCACACACACACGATAAAGTATTTTACGTGGTTCGGCAACATGCCTATGTCAACAGAGCTATAGAAAATTTTATTCCAGAGCAAATTACAACACTCAGTGAGTTACTAGAGCTTTACTCTACTCACACAATCTCAACTCTCTCTCTCTAGGATTTTTTTCACTCTCAAATATGCTCTACATGCCTCTTACCTCTTTTAGTTTAATCTGCTCCCTGTGATACAAAATCGAAGAAGTAACATTCATATTTATAAACAGGCGTGAGAAACCCTAAGGTGGCAAAAATGTAGTTGAGTTCACAGGGAGCGAACAATCTGTGCAACATTCATTCGAGCGGAGTGTTGAGCAAACACTAGGGCTTTCCTTCACTTGAGCATACTATTATCCGAATCTCTAACGAACTCTCTGCTTGAGCTTTGCTTAAGTGCCAGGTTGAGCGAATAATCTGTTTGGGATTAGCTCGAGCCAACTATCGAACTCATATTGAGCGAACTCTCTGTCTGAGTTTCGCTTGAGCCAAGGTTGAGCGACAGTCAAGTGAACTCACGTCCTTACATTTTCTAGCTAGGGTTGAAAATAAAAATTGGTAAATCAGTAAACCGGCCTGAACCGTACCGAACCGGACTGATGTATTCGATCGGGTGCAAAACGAGTTCGGTCCGATTTAGTTTTATTTTTTCAAAACTGGTTCCAAACCGGTCCAATTCCAGTTTTGGTTTTTTTTTTTATTTTTTTTTATACCAGACTAGTTCATATATATATTATTATATATAAATAATTTTTTATATGATTTATTTATATTATATATATTGTATGCTAAATTTCTAATTAATATAACATGAAATTTTAAAATCTTAAAATTCAAGTATAATAATCTAATAACATAACATTAATATAACATTTGATATAATACATAAAATTTAATTTTATAAAATAAAATTAATATAACATAAAATCTTATAAATAACAAAAAATTAATATAACATAAAATCTTTTAATTTTAATTATGTAACCATCATATTATCATATATGCATATTTTCGCTAACATATATGATAATATGATTCTTATAAATAATGTATGTATACTATAATAGTTTTACAATAATTCTTATTTTTTGTTGCATATCTTTTTTTTAATATTTAGACAATTTTTATTTTTTTAATTTATTAGTTTGTTGTTCCAAGCTCAACTCCTTAAGCGACTGACCTTGCTAGTTCATCCGAAAAATCAGTAAAACTAGACCGAACCAGACTGAAACAGGTAAAACCAGAAGTATAGGTTTAAAGGGTGAATCAGTCCAGTATCGATTTTTCATTTCTCAAAACCAGTGTATACCGGTTTAGTTATTAAATAGGTAAAAAATCGAACCGGTTACACCCCTATTTTTAGCTCTCAAACAGGCTTCACACACAGCCAAACAAATGGAATAGAGCCTTGTACTGCAACATTGTGACCGATTTTATACTGCCACAACCATAGGTAATAAATCATCAATAATGGGATGTTTGTTCGAGGTCCAACCCCTCGTACATATAGAGCTTTGATAGTCATCATCCCACACACCACACACCACACATTACACTTATTTTTATTTTGGTTTTATTCTTGTTAAGCTAATTGAGTTCTTCTACTCATTATCCCTATACCGCATACTTGTTAATGGGAAAAAAAATATAAAAGAAAATTATGTGTAGTGTGTGGTATAGGAATGATGAGTAGAATTTTTCGTATATATATTGTTTATAGTAATGTGTGCTTATTAGAAAAAGAAGAATAAAAGAATTAAGCTCGTGTGGCTATTTAGTTTAAATAAAGGATAATACTACTTTTACCGCTCCATTCTATTGCTTGATTTTTTATTTTATTTTTTTAAATATTTAAAAGTATTAAAAAATACATGTACAAAAAAAAAAAAAATCCTATAACTAACGGTAGCTCCCAACAGGAGCCGGGAGCAGTGACTATAGCATGATCCTTAAATAAAAGCCCCGCATCTTCCCTTACTTGGCTTATAATTAAAATTAATTAAATAACATCCCCACAATTAATGATATAGTTTCCATAATATTTTCTTTGTTTATATTAAACCGTGTCAGTTATTTTCTCAAGTAATTTAATAATAATAATCATTTAATTTTATTTAGATAACCTTTTGATTCTAATTTTCAAAATTAGACCATTAGATCTCTACTTTTCAAAACGAAAAAAAATTATGTTTGTTATTTGACCATTAGATCTCTACTTTTTTTGACACATCTAAATAACACACTATTGAAATAGATTCGACGTACGATAATAATAATAAGTGATGCTTTAAGCACTTGTGTTTGTTATTTGAAGGAACGCAAGTCATGCAAGACAAAACGCTTGTGATTTTTCTTTAATTAGTTTAATTAATGTAACGTTGATTAAGCTAGCTATTCCTTTGAGGACTTCATGTGGAAATACTTGAACAATTAATGCCCCATAAATATTGAGTTCAGCATGATTTACTGTAACTGATCATCTCAAATTATTTAATGCCCTACATGGAGGACTTTCCAACGTACGTTAATCACCTTGATCTCCTGATCCTGTTGACGTTATAACATCTTCATTCATAAATATAAAGTAATTACTTAAATACAATTACCACATTTTTTTTAAATAAAAAGAAGGAATAATTAAACATTAAATAATTAAACCAACAAAAAAATAACAAGAAAGTAACTATTATATATTACAATATGGTAGACCGTAGAAATAAGTAACTTGCGGGACTATTGAGTTTAAATAAAAGCCCAAATAAAGAAAAAAGTAACTATCCCTTACTTGTTCCTATTCGGCGTAAGCACCATTGGTGAACAATGAAATTACACTCGGTACATTCATAAGCTAAATCTTCTGTAAAACCATAAGGACAAACCTTGCACAAATCACGGCCATCATCAGAAGTCTTCTGAACAAAAGCAAGAGGATGTTGGTGGTTATCAATTATGAAAGTTTTCCCAAACTTGACATTTGGGAATTCTCCAAGAAGACATTCTGGATGAGCAGGATAAATGCAATCTGCACAATAATAGAACCAACACCTCGGGTCTCGTTCTTTTTCGCAAATATCACAATAATATTCCCCCGAATCATCTTCTAGAGCAAAACAAAGAGTGAATGGATGTTCATGTTGTTCAAACCATACTGTATGCGGCAATGTTAAACACTCAAAGTCCAATGCGAATCCACAATTATCAGCACAATAGAAATGGATTTCTTCATCTGAATCACAATTATTACACTTTCTGCTTTCTGGTAACCTAGAAAAAATAAGTTTGTGTTCATGACTATCATGTGTGAATTTATTATATGAGAGTAAACTGCACTGAACATCAAGGTCAAATTCGCATTCTTCACAATGATAAGTGAAGCCATTACAATCACGGTCACAGGCATCACAATCAAAAGAACCACTAGCATAAGTTGTCCTTGGGAGGAGCATAAGAGGGTGTCCATGTAGTGGATGTCTCATTTCTCGTCTTAATTCAGCACAAGATATGTGAAGAAAGAATCTACACTGAGCACAAGCATAATATGGAGTAAAGATGTACCGCGTACAGGCATCACACTTTTCTTTGATCCCAAACTTGTCAATGAGTTTTAAGTCATGCTCATGACTAAAATGTATGATTTCTGCAGCTATTTCAATCCCATCTACTTCTGGTTTGTCTAGCAACATGTATGTGGATTCATCAATCCCATGTTCCAACAAACTTGTTGATGACTCAATAGATTCTTTATCTTTAGACTTCCGCATAAACGTTTCATCTTTCTCTTCCTTGCTTGTAGCACAATGAAGGTGGGCAACAAAATCACAACTTGAGCAATAATAAACCATGTAGTCTATGTCCACCATGTTAACACATAGTTGACAAACACTACGGTAGGATGGATTAATGGCTGGAAGAGAGTAAATGAGGTTGAGAGGGTGGTCGTGCCGTATAACTTTGACAACCGATAGTAAGGAAGCACATTCTTGGTGGACCACAAATGAACATTCAGCACAAATGTAAAACATGCCCCTGCCTTCCTTCCCACAAGCATCACAAGTACAGAATGAAATCAATTTTCTTGCAAGGGTCAATGGATGGTCGTGAATCTCGGCCTCTATGATGAGTGGTCGTACAACCAATGGTAAAAGAGTACATTCCAGGTGGACTGCAAACGAACAGGTCTCACAAAAATAAAACATTCCCTTCCCTTCTTTCTCACAATGATCACAAATGAATTGAGTGGATTTCCGCATAAGGGTCAATGGGTGATCGTGAATATCAACTTTTATGGTTAGTGAAAGCGAAGCGCATTTAATGCAAAGATTGAATTTACAACCAGAACAATTGTATGCGAACCTCGGGTACGATTGATATCTTCCGCAATTGTCACATGATGGATAATCTTCTTTTGATTTCGTATACGTACTTTTACTGAGAGTAAGAGGATCGTGTTTGGGGTGGAATGGGTGCTTCAACTGGTGGGGTAATTCGGCACATGATTTATGCAGTATGTAGAAATCAAGATCGCACCCATCGACTTTACATCCGTAACAAGGAGTACCTGATGATACTCTTTCCCAGCAGAGCTCACATAGATAATCATCATCATCTACTATTGATCCATCGAGGCTCAACAAGGGATGTGGGTGGCTGAAATGTTGAAGCTCCATCGCTCCCTCACTATATTAATTAATTTGTACATTTCATGATCTCCAAATTCGAATGGGTCCAGATCATATAATATATATATATATATATTTATCAAAATGAAGAATTAAAGAATAAAATAAAATAATACTCACCTCAAAATTAGGGGAAAAAGAAAATAATTCTGATTTTGGGCGGCTTCAGAAGTTAACAAAACAAGCTAGCTAGCTAGCTTCCAATTAGTTTCGCCTGGATCATTTGATCATCATCAGAGGTATATTATATATGGACAATGATACAATGACAACCTATCTACCATTCATTTACAACTTATTAATAAAAAAAATACTCTTTTATAATTTAAATGCATCAAATCACAATCAAAATCAAAATTAAAATATATATTTAAAAATATATTATTTTATTCTAAAATTGTAAACAAGTAGGTGCTTTATATGGAAACTGCTACACCCATAGAGGATTCTTTCAGGGAATCCTCACCGAAAGGTAAATGTTTTTTTTTTTTTTTTTGCTTTTTTTCAATCATTTTTTTAAACACTTTAAACATTTTTAAAAAATACAAAAAAATTACAAATTTATTTAAAAACACTTCCTTAATTATTAAATAAATAAAAATAAAAATAAATAAAATGCAATTCGATAAAAGATTTCGGTAACAATCTTATCATTATATATTCGTGAGTAATACTTATATATCTGACAATAGTATGGTTAATTTTGACTAAGGAAAACATCCTGCCCACAGGATTTCTACCGATTTTTTTTTTTAACTTAGTGATTAAGTAAGTATTCTTAAATGAATATGTAATTATTTTTATTTTTAAAAAATATTTAAATAGTTTGAAAAAATAGTAAAAGAAAAAATAAAAATAAAAAGATTGTAAGTGATCGGCAGTCTACGAATGAAATAATTAATACTCACCTCAATTAAGATGAAAAAAGATTCTGATCTTTGGCTTCCAAGCCGATCTGCTTCGGATCAAAAAGGTAAGATGCGCTCAAAACTTAATATGAAGCTTAGTAGTACTGATGCTTTATGAAAAGAAAGAGCAAGAGTACTTTATATCCATCAGGACTAGCTTATGGAGAGTTGACGGGGCGTTGACGAGCACTTTCATCAGTTGTTGGGTGTATATATACGTTCTTACCCTTCTACCTACCAATACAAATCTGCCACGTAGGCTATGTATCAACCTTAAATTTACACCCACAGGTACATGATTTCATTTTCTCTCTCTCCCACACCGACGCTGCAACCCCTCTCTCAAGGCTGTATATACAGTGGGGGAGTGCTACAGCCCCCGCTGGGAGCTTCCGTTGGGGTGTAGTGTTTTTTTTAAAATTATTTTTCATATATATATTTTAATATTTTTAAAAAATAAAATAAATTTAGAATATCATTAAAAAATACTTTCTTAATCAGAAAGTAAAAAAAAATTATTACAAAATACTTCCTTAATCACGAAGTAAAATAAAAAATATTTTTTAATAATTTTTTTTTTTACTTTCTGATTAAGAAAGTGTTTTTTAATGATGCTATAAATTCCCAGTAGGACTCTAACTTTTTCTTCTTAAATTTAAAATATCATTATAAGAAATTATTAAAAAATAATTTCTTAATCACGAAGTAAAATAAAAAATTATAATTTTTTAATTTACTTCATGATTAAGGAAATATTTTTTAATAATATTGTAATTTTTATTTTATTTTTAAAAATTTTTTAAATCATTAAAAACATCTATCTAAAAAAAGAAATTAAAAAAAAAAACACATAAAATAAACACTAGAGCCCCAGCGGGAGCTCCGAGCGGGAGCCCCCAGCAGGGACTCTAGCATTTTCCATATACAGTGATGATTTTCTATTATGAAAATAGGAAAATGATAAAATTCTCGTTTACTCCTCTTTTTATATTTAATTTTTTTTTAATTTTTTATTTTACTTGATGAAAATATTTTTATATTTGATTTTTTTTTTTTTTACTTGATGAAAATAATGCAAGACGCATAAAAGTGACGAAGGAAAGATAAAAATGCAAATCACCTGATCTGCGGAAAAGGCTGAAGGAAAACAATGCAAGATGCAAAAAAGTGGCAGCACCCATCCCCCCAAACTGGTCTGGAACAACGACAGAGAAGCTTAAGAGAGAAGCGCCAGTAGGTTTTATTTCAAAGAAAAGTTCATCTTTTCCCAAAGCATTTACATTTAGATGATTTCCTGCTATGGACTAAGTGATGATTTTCTGCTGTGAAACATTGAGATGAACTCTTACATCTAAATAATTTTCTGCAACCCCCTCCCACGCGCAGAAAATGATCTAAACATTTAGATGTAGACATGAGGTATTGGATAGATGGAAGCTTCAAGCAAGAGAAGGTGGCAGGTGTATTTTAGAGAGAGAAATAGCGTATTTTAGAGANAAGCAAGAGAAGGTGGCAGGTGTATTTTAGAGAGAGAAATAGCGTATTTTAGAGAGAGAGAGAGGGGGGTGTTACGGGGTGGGGTGGCGTGGGGTGGGGTGGGGTGGAGGCAGAGAAGGGGAAAGGATGAAAAATAAAATAAAATCATGTGCATGTAGGTGTAAATTTTAATTTGGTATGCATCCTATGTGGCAAATCGGTATTAGCTGGTGTTAAAGTTAAATTCTCCCCCGACAGACTCTGAGTTTTTCCCTATAATATTGAATGAGAAGCAGATGTTGATGATTAAAAAAAATTTGAATAAATCAAAAGTAGGAGAGAGAGACTGATTGTCAGCTTTACGGAAATCGAAAATGGCCAAAATCTCCCTTTTGATTTTAAAAAAATTAAAAATCGAAAAAATCCCTCTTTTTAGTTCACCTTTACGAAACACTCTTATCAGAAAGTTTACTTGCCAAACTACCATGCCATTAATTCATGTTAACTGGGTTTTAAATAACGGTCGAAATTCATATACCGGGCGAAATACCGGAACTGGCTGGTACTAACAGAAATGGCTGGTACTTGACCTGGTACAAAACGTAATCCTCTCCCATACCGGTTACTGTATCAGCAAGGCAAATACCAAAAATTTATGTTTGCATATGGTTTTTCTATGAGCATTTATTTATGAAAAATGTTACTCTAATTTCTGGTTTTTACTGTTGGTTTTTACCGTTTTGACTTTTTAAATTTTTATTATTATTATTTTTTTACTTACTTATTAAGTAAGTATTTTTTAATAATATTATGAATTTTTTTATTTTTTAAAAAATATTTAAATGTATTAAAAAAATAGATGTAAAAAAATACAAAAAAAAACACATCAATTTACACTAACGATAGAGGGAGCTGTCGCTCCCAGCGGTGGGAGTAACACCGCTCTTTATTTATATTCATAAGTTTATACACTACACACTGTAATTTTTTTTATTTTTTAAAATTTTTTTTTTAATTTTTTTTAAATTGAATTCTTCTACTCATTATTCATATAATACACATTTGATAAGAGAAATTTTTTTTAAAAAAATCATAAAAAAAATGGTGTGTATGATTTGTGAGACTTATGAATATAATTTTTCTTTTTTTATTGGTAATGCTAGGATGCCACTGGAGATCCCACTCCAAGGTTCCGTTCCAATTTTTTTTAATTTATTTTTATTTAGTGATTAAAAAAATATCGTAAGGTTTTTTTTTTAAATATTTAAAAGTGTTAAAAAATTATGTCAAAAAATTTAAACAAAAAATATTTAAAACTCTTTTTTTTCACATTATTTTTTTAACACTTTCAAATATTTTTTTTTTAAAAAAATTCACAATATTATTCAACAATATTTTTTTAATTATTAAGTTTAAAAAAACTAAAATATTAGAGTGGGACCTTAGAGCGCCCACGGGATCCTATCATTTTCTTTTTTTTATTGTCAAGATGCTTTGTAATATTAATGTACCAAAACAATAGTTTGACAGGTGAATGTAATTTTGAACGAATAGAATCAGATGTTGATGATTACGCTACGTCTGGTTAAACCAAACTTAACCAAACTCAACTCATCTCACTCATCATTATAATTTTTTCAAATTTTAACATAAAATATAATAAATAATTTAACTTTTTCAAATCCCAAACAATAATAATATTAAAAAATAATATTCTAACAATATTTTATCATCTCAACTCAACTCAACTCAACTCAATTTTACATCCAAACGCACGGTGATTAGTTCTCCATTGGTGGAGAGAGTTTGAGTAGCAACAGAGTTCTAAGTCTAACTTGTTCAAACTAGAGGTGTAATTGGTCCGGTCCGGTCCAGTTTTGGACAAAATTTAGGACCGAACTAGTATGTAGTGGTTTTGTATTTTCAAAAATCGATTACTCACCGGTTACCTTCTAAACCGGTACATCCGGGTACATCTAGTTTTTACCATTTCTAGTTTGGTTCGATCCTGTTTTCCAGTTTTAAAGTACATATACTAATTTATATACAGACTTAAAATATATTGCTAATACTAATATAGTATTAGACTATTAGTATTAGGCAATAAAATGTAACTTATAATTAATATATATTATATACTAATGTATATTAGTATTACTAATTTACTAATGTATTATGTACTTATCAAAAAAAATATATTGAGAATTTATTAGGCCATAAAAATTTGGTAATAATATTTTAGTGATTTTCTTTCTTTTTTGGTAAATAATATTTTAGTGATCTTATTTACAACTTTGGTATATAAATTCAAATCTTTGATATTTAGGATTTTTTTTCAATTAATGTGATTTATCAATTTCAGTTTAAAGTTTTACAATTTTAGTTTATTTTTAAATTAATTTATATTATTATATATATTATATACTGATAGCAAAAGGGGATGGAAGCAGATAATTAACAAGAAAAGAGTAACAAAGAAATGAAGAAGATGGAAAGTTGAAGAGAGAAGGAAGAAGATTTGTGAAATAGAAGAGAAGGAAGGAGACAGCGGAGAGAAATAATATAAAGAAGCAGTTGAGATAGATGCACAGTTAATTAACTCCTGCGGCAGAGCCGACCTGGAGTATGCAGATGTATGAACAAATATAAGGCGGCATGGCCGACCGATGCATGATATGTTTATGCAAAAATAAGATAATAATGAATATAAACAAACTTGTATTGAAAATAGATATAAACAAATACAACTTACAAGATTGGGGAAATAGTCACAAGGTTTAGAGCTTGTGGATCACAAGGTTGGGAGAAGAGAGGGGGTAAGTACCTCTAGAGAGGGAGAGAGAGAAGTAGAGAGTGGTAAGTGATTCATACCAGTGATACCAGTGATGCCTCAGACTGAGGCCAGGCTTCTCTTTTATAAGCGAAGAGAGCACTGTTACAAGTCACTGTTTGAAATAGTTAAATGAAACAGTAAAGAAATAAAGCCGGTCAATGAACAGTAAAAGTGAACAGTATTCATTACAGTTGTCAAAATGATGTCGAATCCGGGTAGAGGGGTTCGCCATCTTGTAGTTTTGCTGATTCTTGACTCGGGTAGAGGAATCTTGACTCAGCATGATTGGATTGTCTTGTCTTCTTCCGGGTAGAGGGATTTGGACAAGTCTTCATTCGTCTTCGGATAGTCTTGGAGTATCATACTCTTTGTCATGTCCGAAGCAGTCGTATGGGTAGTTGTCAACAGAGGCTTCCGAAGATGCTTCTGTCTTTTCATCATCTGAAGCTTCTTGAGTTTGTGACTCTTTTAGCTTCTGAAGTATTTGGATTAAATCCTTGTTATTAAATCCAGGAATTATATCTTTTTTCTTGGATTTAGAGGATTTGTTCGATTTGGTTGAAGTAGTGGCCTTCTCTTTTCCTTTGGAGGAGGAGGAGGCTGTAGTCTTGCTTTTGGCTGGTTTTTGTTCAGCTTTTGAAGTAATGGGGAGTTTTTCTGGAAACTCAATCCTGTTTGTAAGGTCAGGAGGGAGTTGAGGAAAATCTCTTTTGACAAAATTGATGATGTCGGGTGTTTTGCTGAATTTATCCCACCACTTTGTGAAGCAGTGGCGAGTCATGGTGTCACCATTCCTTTGGTAGCTCCATTTTAATATCCAGGGTAGTTTGTACTTCTGGCAGAAATGGAGTTCGTAAGGGAATTTTTGTTGGTGAGCATTGAGCTTTTTTGAAATATTGTCCATGAAGGCCTTGTAGGTAGGAACAAGATCTTCTGGGAAATTTTGAGAAAGTAAGCCAAACTGATCCCACCATTGGAGGAACCAGAGAGGGAAATTTGGTTTCGAGGTTTTATCGAAAGATAAAAACCAGGAATGATTCATATCAGGAACTTGGTGAAGTAGAAATCGGAACCAAGCTTTGATATAATCATGATAATTAAAGAAAATATCAGTGTCAGAAAGTCTTCTTGATATAAATGGGCTGGCATCCCATTGTTCTTCTGAAATAAAGGAGACGATTTTGGTACTGTGAAAAATTAATTTTGTGGAATCATTCTTATCATAAATTGGTTTTATGGTAAGAGAGTCCGTTTGAAGTAGGATTGATGTATAAAATTAGAGGTTTTTCTGTGGATGTTCAGGGATCCAATGAAAACCTGGAGGGAAATAAGAGGTGGCCAATTTGAATGGGTCATTCTGTTTGGCTCGATTTGATTCAATATGGAAGAGATTATTGCTGAATGGTTTAGCAATATATGGGAAAATATTTTTCTGGAACCGGTAGGAGTTCGCAGAAGGTGCAGATGCAATAGCTTAGGCATACGGATCATGATCCGTGGCCAATGTTAAGGCATAGGAGGTAGTTTTGCCGATAGGTGTGAACCTGTTGGCGATTTCTAGGGAAGTAGTGGGCTCAGTTTTGGTAAGCTGTTTAGTGGGCATTGGTGGAGGTAGTGCAGGCAGGGATGAAGAAGCAATGGTAGAGTGTTTAGGTCTTCCTTTTTTCTTTTCCATGGTTGGGTGTCTGCAAAAATTCACGGGTAAGAAAATCAGGTATGGAATTTTCAGAACCCGAAATATATTGTATATCAAAATCAAAAACACTTAAAATAGCTTGCCATCGTGCAAAAATTTGTTTTGATGCAATGCTTTGAACATCATTTTCTAAAACAAATTTAGCTGACTGACAGTCAATTCTTAATAGAAATTTTTTATTAAGTAAATCATATTGAAATTTTGATATGCATAGTACTATAGAAAGAATTTCTTTTTTAATAGTACTATAATTATATTGTGCAAGTGTCCAGGTTCCAGAATGGAAGCGAACGATTTGTTCAGATGAACCTGGTGAAACACATTGTTTCAGAATGCCACCATAACCAATGTCAGATGCATTAGTTTCAACAATTTTAAAAAGATTAGAATCAGAAATACCAAGACATGGAAGAGTTCTAACATGTGTCTTGATTTTCTGTATTAAAGCAGTATGTTTATTCGACCAAGGTGGAGGATTTTGTTGTAACCGTTTGTATAAAAGACGGCACTGTTTTCTCAGGTCTTGGTAGAATTCAGCAATATAGTTAAGAGATCCTAAGAATCTCTGTAACTGTTTTTTATCAAGAATTTGATCTGGAAAATTTTCAGCAAAATCAATGGCCCGATTGATGGGTCTGATTTTATCTTCAGAAATATCGTAACCAAGGAATCGAATCTTGGTTTGAAATAATTTGATCTTGGGAGCTGAAACAACAAGACCATTATGTTTGATGGTATTTAGAAACGTTTCAAGATGTTTCCAATGTTCATCAATGGATTTTGAAAAGATTAAAATATCATCAATGTAAACAATAGAAAAAGTGGAGAATGAATTAAAGATATCGTTCATGATATTCTGAAATTCACTCGGAGCATTTTTTAATCCAAAGGGCATAACATTCCATTCGCAGTGGCCGAATTGGGTGGCAAAGGCCGTTTTGTATCGGTCTAACTTATTAATCTGGATTTGCCAAAATCCTGACTTAAGGTCAAACTTTGAATATATGACAGAATCACAAAGTCTCTGGATAAGGTCATTTTTGTTAGGGATTGGGTATCTAATCCACTCTAAGACCTTGTTCAGGGGTTTGTAATTAATGACTAAACGGGGGGTTCCTCGCTCAATCTCTGCATTTTTCTGGACATAAAAAGCTGTACATGACCAGGGGGACTTGCTATGCCTGATGATTTTCTTTTTGAGGAGATCATGGATTTCTTTTTTTGCAAATCTCTAAGGTCTCGCTATTCATCTGAATCGTGTTGGCCTTAGTGGGGATATTTTTCTCGTTAAATCCCTTGATATAAGGGAGAGAAACTATGTATTTCTTCCGATGCCAGAAAGCATTGGGAAGATCAGAACAAACTTAAAAAATTAATTTTTTGTTGAAATTATCGATTTTTGATTGGAGTAAGGTGCTAGATAATTAATCTGAAATCTTTTTATACTTGATTTCTTGCTGTAAGAAACACAAGTGTTTTGTTTTTGTAGAAAATATTAACTTGTTTTTGTAGATAATTGATCTGAAATCCCTTGATATTATACTTTATATATAATATATATAATATTAACAAAATAATTTAAAATACGGTCCGTTTCGGGCCTAAAAAGCTTAGAACCGGAACCAGACTGGTTTCGGCCGATTTTGCCATGACGGAAACTGGTTTCAAACTGGATCGATTTGACTAGTTCGGGTCGGTCCGGTCCGATTTTCCAGTTTCCTATTTGTTTTTACACCCGAATTTCAAACCGAGTGAGAGTCCAAGGAGATATAACAATTGCACATGATGAGATCACAACAAATTCAAAGGAGTTTGGTTCTGAAGAGATTACACATGATGAGATCACAACAAATTCAAAGGATTTCGGTTCTGAAGAGATTACATCCATGACAAGCACTGGTTCCAACAACAATTCAAATAAGCTGCGTCAGTCAAAGATAGTTTAATTTGAATTATTTTACTACAGATTTTGTGCTAAGTAGTTTATCCTATTTAAAAAACACCATATGCTCACGCTTCCAAGACAGAACTTTTAGCAATAATACAATTTTCTTTTTACTTCAATTTCATTTTCTCTTCCATAGGCAGCTCGATCTAGGTCACCAACAGTGTCAAATACTGCCGACGGCCCAACTTGGACTGCCATTGGGGGCCAGAACAGTGGCAGCCACGATTGCCACCAAATTTAGACTCTTTTTTTTTTTTTAAATAGTAATTTTAACTAATTTAAAATTATTTATTGTTAGTTTTACTATTTATCAAACATCTTAAAGCCTAATTTTAAACTCATCTTTCAATTTTTCGCAAACATTTCTCACAGATTTGTATCTTATTTTACATTAAAACATGGGCTAATCAGGGCTTCAGTATCGATTGTTGGATTATCCATCTCACAAGGAAAAAAATTCTGAAAATATAAAATAACAATTTTCATCTCACTTTGTTATTTTTTATTTTATTTGTTATTCTTCGATCACTAATCGTAACATACTAACAAGTATCTTTAACTCGTCCTATTAAATTATGCTTGCTTAAAAAAAATACCTTTAGGTCTTTATGAGGAGAGTTAAGAAAGTAGCCGGTTATTTGTATTTTAGTTTATTTTGATTTTAACATAGCTATTTATTATAAATTTCTTTTATTATGTTAGTTTTAGATTTAGAAATCGTGGCTTCTTATTGTTATATAAGGATTCAACCTCTTGAGTTTTAAAGCTAAATTCATATTGCATGGGTTTGAGACGTTCTATTAAGCTTCCATTTAGATATTAAAAGTATCTTAAATGATCTATGAGATTGTATTGAATACTAATAAAAATAATAGTAAATATAGATGGAGGGAGAAAAAAAAATCATATATAAACCAATTAAATAATAACAAGCAATTAATTAATTAATAATACTCACCTCAAAAGGTAACAATAAAATAATTCTGATTTTGGCTGATCATAAGTGAACAAATCTAGCTAGCTTCCAAGTACTCCTGCCTGCCAAATTCAAGTCTAAATTTTAGACTTTAGCGCGTTAAAATCACTATATTGAACTAGCCAGAGCCATATTTTCCTAACTTTCAGCTACATTGAATTCACCTCCCTCGCCATTGTTGGCAAGCGACTGTTGAAAGATCAAGTGTTTATTTTATTGTTTCGTCCAACCGCCCCTCCCTCTTTCCCTCGTATTTTCCTTTCTTCAGAAACTCTTCACTCCATCTTCTCTCCGTTTGCCTTTTTTCTAAAACTCCTCTCCCTCTTCTCTCCGTTTTCTCTCTTCCTCGATCGATTGTCTCTCCGTTCCTGGGTCGATCTTCCACGGTTGTGCTCTCTCTCTCTCTCTCTCTCTCTCTCTCTCTCTCTCTCTCTCTCTCGGCTTGGCTCAAGAACCCAACACTCTCTTTTGGTTTGGATTTTTTCACTATCGAAGTTTTATTTGGGTAACTTTGTATTGAGTATGAAATGGGTATGATTTTTAAGAACGCGACACTCTCTCTCGGTTTGGGTTCTTCAGTTGGTGTTTGTGAATTTTCTTCTTGTTATTATCGTTTGCTGGGTTACAAAATAAAAAAAGAGGGACACTGAGAGATTGATCTGTGGCCTCTTTACTCTGCTAAGGTTACTGGACAACAACAAATTTTCCCGAGAAAGTGGAGGAAAGTGGTTTGTTTGGATGCGTTGAGAGTGGAGGAAAGTGGTCTGTTTTCTTGGCATTCCCATATTTTGTTTTTTTTGTTTTTGTTTTTGGAGAAGACGACCGCAGTGATGGCGATAACGACGAGGAGAAGGAGCTCAAGCCTATATTGAAGTTTGAGGAGGTGATGAAGGAGACGAAGGCTTAAGGGGTTGAGCTTCCTTCGAATATGTTGGAGGCTGCCAAGACGACTGGAATTCGACAAGGGTTTCTTGAGTGATATTTGGATTTGCAGGTGCATGTGCGATTAAAGAAAGATTGGGATGTTGATGTGTTTTGAGGCTCTATGATAAAGATTTGTTGAGTGAATGGAAGAAACAATACCTAGATTGAATCCAGATTTTTCTCTTTTCTTTTCAAAGTACTGTTCATGTTTCGTCATTGAGTGCTGGGTGATCCTTCTTTTCTTTTCAAAGTTGCGACAGAGGTTTTTTTGGGTGGATGTTATTTTAATTCAAATCAGCAGAATTAAGTAATCCTTATAGTTTGTAAAATTGTTTACGCATTAACTGACATTAGAACATTAATCAGTCAGTTGGTGTGTCATCTCAAGTAGTTATGTGGTCTGATTCTGTTTTTGTGGCATGTGCATACTAGTGCTTGATTGGTGTTTAAGGCTATAAGCACTTTAGATTGAATGCGTGCATATTTTAGGGTCTTGGAGTTGTTTTCAAGTTTATCGTGTTAATGTAATGAAGAAATTCTTATTGTTGATTTTGTGTTATGTAGATAGTCATAGATTTCTATTGTGCAACATTTGCGCAGGTTTAGAAAAGAGAGAATGATTTTTTGTCAGAGTTTGAGTTGTATGCTGTAGATCTTTTAGTTGGTGTGGCTGTGGAAATTGCTTTGGTTGGTTTGTTAGCACCTTATGTTCGATTTGGCAAGCCATTCACATCGAGAGGTTTATTTGGACACATGCAACATGCTTTTTATGCTCTTCCTAGTAGGTTTTATTGCATACTGGCACTGTGAAGTTTTCTATTTTATGAGATCCAGCTAAAGTTTAATTCTCTAGTATTCTTCTGGACCTGTATGTTAAAACTAGGAGATATTCTCTTTGCTCTTTGCTCTTTGTTGTTGTGTACTAGATCAGTGATTGTTTAGTAGTATAAAGTGCAACTAGTTTAGTTTGCATTGGTTCATATCTCCTAGTTTGATTGCCTCTGTTTGTGATGGATAATGTTGTGTAGACACTGCAATTATTTTTTTTGTGCAGTGTGGTAGAAACTGTAACCATATGGTAGAAATTATGTTGGTAGAAACTGCAATATAGTTGGAAAATAATAATTTTAAATAAAAATTAAATTATTAATTAATATATAGAGTATATTAAAAAATATTAAAAAATTTTTATAAAAAATTATTATAATATATAATATTATATTATTATTTTGACTTTAAAATGACTAATCTAATGTGAATTTACCTAACTAAATATTAATATTATAGTCTAAACTTAAAGTTCTAGTCAAAATTTAGCCTTGATAATATCATTTCCAATGCTTTAAGATCGATGAGTGCTCGTGACAACTCACCTCTTGCTACTACGATGTGAAAGGAAAGAGAAAATACATGAATATCAGATGTACGTATATATTCATGAGTTGTAGTTCAGGTGTAAGGTACTGTTGTTTGAAATTATTAGTAGGACCATGCAATAATGGAGAGTGGGCCCAACGGCTATTTTTTTTCCATATATTTTTTTTAACAAAGCTGGCTAGCTAGCTTCCAATTAATTTCGCCTGGATCATTTGATCATCGTATATTATATGTATTCGTGAGTAGTAATATAGTTCATGGCCGAGGGTTGAGAGCTGGTAGTGTTGTCGACTTTATCATGAGGGAGTAGTAGTAGTGTTCATAGATTAGATGGATTTCTTGCGGATAAGTCTTTTGTGGTTCTCAATTTTTTCTCCTTTTAATAATTATTTAATATATTTACTTATATCTGAAAAGGAAAGATCAAGACTGTGAGGTAATATATCATGTATTGATGAGTTGAGAGGATGTGGGTTCACTTTCTACAATTATTGTACTACAATACCAGTTGGGAGGTATTGACGACTTTATGAGGATGGAGATCAATTAATTAATTAATAATACTCACCTCAAAGGTACTGTTGTACTTTGGGAATTTAATTAGTAGGACCATGAAATCATGGTCGAGTTCGCTTAATTAGTGTTAGGTCATCGAGAGTGGGTTTCGCTATAAGGCCATTTTTTTCATGTATATATTTTTTAATTTTTTTAAATATATTTTATTTAAAAAAAAAAACTAGAACATTATTTTAAAATACTTACTTAATTATTAAGTAAAAAAAAAACAAATGGATATATAAACTTTTTTGGGAGATTTTTATATCCGTGACTTTACCATTATTCTTCTACAATAACCGTACGAGTTCTTATCCTAGCTAGCAGCTTCTATCTACCATATTTATAGACTCAACTACTTTATTTATTATATTTTGTGTGAAAATTTAAAAAAATTGTAATAATGAGATGAAACCGTTTCTGTATCGGGCTAAATTAAAAAAAAAAATGGATAAACTCTCTCGGGAGATTTTGATAGTGGCTTTAGCATTATTCTTCTACAATTAATATTGTACGAGTTCTTATTTGGCCTTCTATATATCTACCATATTTATAGACCCAACAACTTTATTTATTCAGTTGATATTTTCTTTATATGGACAATGATCTATATATACAATCTAGGTGGAATATATACAAATGAACGACTAACACAATTAATGTAAAACATGCACGTGCCTTCCTTCCCACAAAGACTTGAGAGGATGGAGAGTTGAGAGCAAAGAGCAAAGACTTGAGACTTGAGAGGATGGTTGAGAGGTGTTGAGTCTTGACGACTTTATGAAGAGTAGAGATCGGGTGTAAGGTACTATTGTACGTTGGAAATTTAATTAGTAGGACCATGCAATAATGGTCGTTAGCCAGCTTCTATCTACCATATTTATAGACCCAACTACTTTATTTATTCAGTTGATATTTTCTTTCTATGACAATGATCTATACTCTTCATCATTCAGTTTATCGCCCTTATTCTTATTAATTGATGTAGTACATTTTAATTAAGTGGCTTAAATTTAAAAAAAAAAAAAAACTTAAAATATCACATTAGAATGACAAAATTCAGAATAAAAAACAGTAATTATAAATATTTTCTAGAAAATGAATATCTCAACAAAAAAAAAAAAAAAGATTTTAAGTTCAATCCTTCTCCAATCAAGAGCATACATAGCTACATGGAACTTGGGAGGACCATTAATTACTCTTTTTTTTTGGATTTTTTGCGGATATATTTTTTATGGTTCTCATTTTTTTTTTCCTTTTAATTAATATCGTTACTTGTATTTGCAAATACGATTTTGAAGTAATGCCCTAATGTAGGTAGCCCTTAATTAAAATTTTGTATTTTTCCCAATAGGATAAAAATATGTTTTTTAAGCCCTTCATCATCACCGATATCGTGTTAAATTTCTGATATGATATTCATCAAATTTCTTGTCAAGATTTTGCAAATACTTCTCCATAAATAAACGTGTCTGATGACATTGAAGTTTAAAACAAAGATTTTTTTGCAGTCTTGCTTCATTGACTAGTTGCCTTGTGGATGGGATATTTAGAACCCTGAGTTTCGAGCCCATCTCCCAGGGCCAAGCCCCCCCATAAGTTCTAGAAGACCTATCGAAGGGTTAAAGCTAGGAGTCCCGCAGATAAAAGGCTCGAAGCATGGGGTGAGACATCCCTGAATCTATGGGGATGGGGCTCGCAGCTGGACCCAAGTATCTTAACAAAAAAGGAGACATCTTTTCCGATTAATGGAGGATCATGGGAGAAAAGCAGTTAGTGGCCATCACGCCACATTCTTCTATAAATAGGTTGGTAATGGTAACAAACTCTCTCTCTGGACTCTCAATATACATTCTATCCTTATATTGTTACTAACAACATCGGAGATTACATAGTGCAACAAGTGCCGCCTTTTTGTGACTGCAGGACATCTGTACGATTGGTGGTGTGAAACACGTCCCCAACACCTTGAGTGTTGAACTAGACAACTAATAAAATGTAAAAGGAAGTTAATAGATATGGTCATCATGTTCAAGTATATAGTGTCTGCATATTCCATCAAGGATTGATCCCTTAATTGGTGTATTACAACAAGATATATAGGACCTTTTATGAATAAGTGTCTTTGATATATTGTCAATCTATCATGTGTGGGTTACATCATATCTCTTAATACAACTCTTGGGATAATTCGGCACATGATTTATGCATGTAGAAATTGCAATCTTGGCGACCGGACCAAATGTTGTACCATTCTCCACCCAATTCATTGATGAACAACAAGGGATCATCATCTTGTCGGGAATAGGAATATTGAAGCTCCATGGCTTCCTAGATCTGTAATTTTACAAGTGATCATGACTAGATTAGAACCATCATATACATGATCATGTGCGTATATTATTATTAGATTAAAGCTAGCTTCCAAGTATAATTTGCCCCCAGATTTGCTTGGGAGAAAGCTAGGTAAGATGGGCCCGAGANGGCCAAGCCCCCCCATAAGTTCTAGAAGACCTATCGAAGGGTTAAAGCTAGGAGTCCCGCAGATAAAAGGCTCGAAGCATGAGGTGAGACATCCCTGAATCTATGGGGATGGGGCTCGCAGCTGGACCCAAGTATCTTAACAAAAAAGGAGACATCTTTTCCGATTAATGGAGGATCATGGGAGAAAAGCAGTTAGTGGCCATCACGCCACATTCTTCTATAAATAGGTTGGTAATGGTAACAAACTCTCTCTCTGGACTCTCAATATACATTCTATCCTTATATTGTTACTAACAACATCGGAGATTACATAGTGCAACAAGTGCCGCCTTTTTGTGACTGCAGGACATCTGTACGATTGGTGGTGTGAAACACGTCCCCAACACCTTGAGTGTTGAACTAGACAACTAATAAAATGTAAAAGGAAGTTAATAGATATGGTCATCATGTTCAAGTATATAGTGTCTGCATATTCCATCAAGGATTGATCCCTTAATTGGTGTATTACAACAAGATATATAGGACCTTTTATGAATAAGTGTCTTTGATATATTGTCAATCTATCATGTGTGGGTTACATCATATCTCTTAATACAACTCTTGGGATAATTCGGCACATGATTTATGCATGTAGAAATTGCAATCTTGGCGACCGGACCAAATGTTGTACCATTCTCCACCCAATTCATTGATGAACAACAAGGGATCATCATCTTGTCGGGAACAGGAATATTGAAGCTCCATGGCTTCCTAGATCTGTAATTTTACAAGTGATCATGACTAGATTAGAACCATCATATACATGATCATGTGGGTATATTATTATTAGATTAAAGCTAGCTTCCAAGTATAATTTGCCCCCAGATTTGCTTGGGAGAAAGCTAGGTAAGATGGGCCCGAGACTCACATATATAGCTGTTACTAGTGCTATATATAATTATATGAAAGGAAAGAGCAAGACTCTGAGAGGTATATCATGTATGGACGAGTTGATCATGATGGGAGAGAGTTGAGAGGGTGTGGGGTTCACTTTCTATAATTATTCTACTTGTCTTATCCTTTTATCTACCTATTAGATTAAGAACATACTTTTTATGAATTTTTCGTGGATGTGGTTTTTACACTTTTTGCTCCTTTTAGTTAATTTCTTCAGCTACATTTGAAAATAAGGTTTTGATTTTTATTAAAACCAATAGGGAGCTGAAAAGAAAAAGTTCTACTATTTGACAGTCGGTGCATAGAATACATCATTCACATATTTTATATTGCAAGAGTTTATTTATAAGATTGAAATTTTAAAATTCCTCTATTAAATCAAATCATGCCATGTAGGTGTTTTGCTAAGTGCTCATGAAGGTAGTGTTATTCATTTAAATCCCTAATTGGAAGTAGCGAGGATTGGCTTTGATTTTGACGGTGAAATGCCTAATAAGGTTATGTAGAACTGTTATTCCAATTGAGAAGTGTTAGATCCACAAAACGATCTCATATAAGCAATTCAAAAGTGACATGATTTGATATAGTATGTCATATTGTAAAATTATTTTTACTATAAAGTTGATATAATACATCACATTAAATCATGCTAGTTTATAAATTTATTTATGTGAGATTGTTTTATAGATAAAGCATTTGTCATTACAATTTATTTGAAGAGTGCTCCTCCATTGATTTGCATATACTTTAAATATGACAATTAAATTTCTTCCCAAACAATGGAGCATCAAAACAGAAAAAGGACAAAAAAAAAAAAAA
>QEOT01123409.1:0-23266 GCA_003123785.1 Pterocarya stenoptera | reverse complement strand
TTTTTTTTTCCTTTTAATTAATATCGTTACTTGTATTTGCAAATACGATTTTGAAGTAATGCCCTAATGTAGGTAGCCCTTAATTAAAATTTTGTATTTTTCCCAATAGGATAAAAATATGTTTTTTAAGCCCTTCATCATCACCGATATCGTGTTAAATTTCTGATATGATATTCATCAAATTTCTTGTCAAGATTTTGCAAATACTTCTCCATAAATAAACGTGTCTGATGACATTGAAGTTTAAAACAAAGATTTTTTTGCAGTCTTGCTTCATTGACTAGTTGCCTTGTGGATGGGATATTTAGAACCCTGAGTTTCGAGCCCATCTCCCAGGCCAAGCCCCCCCATAAGTTCTAGAAGACCTATCGAAGGGTTAAAGCTAGGAGTCCCGCAGATAAAAGGCTCGAAGCATGAGGTGAGACATCCCTGAATCTATGGGGATGGGGCTCGCAGCTGGACCCAAGTATCTTAACAAAAAAGGAGACATCTTTTCCGATTAATGGAGGATCATGGGAGAAAAGCAGTTAGTGGCCATCACGCCACATTCTTCTATAAATAGGTTGGTAATGGTAACAAACTCTCTCTCTGGACTCTCAATATACATTCTATCCTTATATTGTTACTAACAACATCGGAGATTACATAGTGCAACAAGTGCCGCCTTTTTGTGACTGCAGGACATCTGTACGATTGGTGGTGTGAAACACGTCCCCAACACCTTGAGTGTTGAACTAGACAACTAATAAAATGTAAAAGGAAGTTAATAGATATGGTCATCATGTTCAAGTATATAGTGTCTGCATATTCCATCAAGGATTGATCCCTTAATTGGTGTATTACAACAAGATATATAGGACCTTTTATGAATAAGTGTCTTTGATATATTGTCAATCTATCATGTGTGGGTTACATCATATCTCTTAATACAACTCTTGGGATAATTCGGCACATGATTTATGCATGTAGAAATTGCAATCTTGGCGACCGGACCAAATGTTGTACCATTCTCCACCCAATTCATTGATGAACAACAAGGGATCATCATCTTGTCGGGAACAGGAATATTGAAGCTCCATGGCTTCCTAGATCTGTAATTTTACAAGTGATCATGACTAGATTAGAACCATCATATACATGATCATGTGCGTATATTATTATTAGATTAAAGCTAGCTTCCAAGTATAATTTGCCCCCAGATTTGCTTGGGAGAAAGCTAGGTAAGATGGGCCCGAGACTCACATATATAGCTGTTACTAGTGCTATATATAATTATATGAAAGGAAAGAGCAAGACTCTGAGAGGTATATCATGTATGGACGAGTTGATCATGATGGGAGAGAGTTGAGAGGGTGTGGGGTTCACTTTCTATAATTATTCTACTTGTCTTATCCTTTTATCTACCTATTAGATTAAGAACATACTTTTTATGAATTTTTCGTGGATGTGGTTATTACACTTTTTGCTCCTTTTAGTTAATTTCTTCAGCTACGTTTGAAAATAAGGTTTTGATTTTTATTAAAACCAATAGGGAGCTGAAAAGAAAAAGTTCTACTATTTGACAGTCGGTGCATAGAATACATCATTCACATATTTTATATTGCAAGAGTTTATTTATAAGATTGAAATTTTAAAATTCCTCTATTAAATCAAATCATGCCATGTAGGTGTTTTGCTAAGTGCTCATGAAGGTAGTGTTATTCATTTAAATCCCTAATTGGAAGTAGCGAGGATTGGCTTTGATTTTGACGGTGAAATGCCTAATAAGGTTATGTAGAACTGTTATTCCAATTGAGAAGTGTTAGATCCACAAAACGATCTCATATAAGCAATTCAAAAGTGACATGATTTGATATAGTATGTCATATTGTAAAATTATTTTTACTATAAAGTTGATATAATACATCACATTAAATCATGCTAGTTTATAAATTTATTTATGTGAGATTGTTTTATAGATAAAGCATTTGTCATTACAATTTATTTGAAGAGTGCTCCTCCATTGCTTTGCATATACTTTAAATATGACAATTAAATTTCTTCCCAAACAATGGAGCATCAAAACAGAAAAAGGACAAAAAAAAAAAAAAACAAAACCCAAAAGCGATTGCAAATCCAACTTGCCGATTGATTTTAAACCCACTGACCCAAATTAACCATGATAATTGACTTGCTAGAAGGGAATATTGCTTCTTGCAAGAATGAATTTTTCAGTGTCTTTAAACCTTTTTTTTTTTTTTTTGGATTTTTTGGAGAGAGTGGTTGGGACTTAATTCATCATAAATAAAAGATAAGAATTCTACCATTTGGGCCTAGACTGGTGGAAAATGTTCAAGAAAGCTTTACTGTACAGAGTTATAACATGTGAAATCTTCAGTCCTGATTTAATGGGCCAAAATTAAAAGTCACAAAAAACTTTCAGGTTGATATACGGTAAGTTTGAGTTGCGTGCATAATCCTATAAATATATAAATATATATATATGCGAACTTGACAACATAACAACATACATACATACATATAAATATATATATATATATGCGAACTTGACAACATACATACATACATATAAATATATATATATTTGAAAAATGCTAGTTTTCTAGGTAGGCTGGGATTATTTTTTAATTTTTTTTAACTTTTTGATTAAGAAAATATTTTTTAATAATGTTGTGGATTTTTTTAATATTTAAAAGTGTTAAAAAATGCATGTGAACAAAAAAAATATAGATGAAAGGCATTATAAGTTGAAGCTCTAGCGGGAGCTCCCAGCGGTAGATGTAGAGCCACCTTATATATATATATCTACTATATTATAATAAGTGGCTATCTAACTGTGAATAGTAACTTTTATTATTTTTCCGTTAACTTTTTTTGTTATTCCGTTAAGTCCGTTAAGTCTTGTTTTACCAAATTAATGTCCTTAAAACCCTTGACCATTTGATGTGTAGCTCCCTTTGTTGAAGTTTAGATTTTTTTTAATCTTGATTTTTTGTCTTTCTTTAATCTTGTATTTTCTTTTCTCAAACAAATAAGCAACTGACTTTTTTACTTTTTTATTTATTTAAATCATTATGTCAAGTGCACTCCGGGGCCATTCCCTAGTGTATATATATATATATATGTATAATCCCACCAAATTTTTTAATTAAAAAAAGGGAAGTAAAAATTAATAAAAATAAATAAATCTAATAAGAGAAAACTTTTAGTTCAACATGATTCATAAGTCGTAATTAGGCTCTTCCTCATCATATAGGTGACATTTGCCAACTATATATTATGTCTTTATGTCACTTCCAACATGCAAGCACCGTGTGTGAAAAATGAAATTATAGCACTTGGTGAATAACAGATGTACAAGCTTTATTAAACTTGAGAATCTAGATGAGCAGGATATGTACAATCTGCACAATAGTAGAACCAACATTTCGAGTTTTTCTTCTTCACAAATATTACAATAATATTCACCCGAATTATCTTCTAGAGCATAATAAAGTGTGAATGAATGCTCATGTTGTTCATTTCGTACTATATGCAGTAGTGTTAAACACTTGGAAGTCTAATGCAAATTCACAATCAGCATGTCAGAATTGAATATTTTCATTTGAATTACAATTATTATACTTTTTGCCTTTTGGTAATCTAGAAAGAATAAGTTAGTGCTGTTAGAAAACGGTGTTTTTGCAAAATGGTGACAATCCCGTTAGGGTATTTGTCTCATGGATTGGTGTTTAATGGAGGAATGGCAAGCATCCAAATTATGTACAAATGGTCTATATTTATAGATCATAAGGCACTCGTTGGCCAAAGGGCACAACTGTTGGTAAGGGGCACAACCTTTTGACTCAATCAAATGATTGTCTCTTGACATTTCCTCAACCAACGCCACCCATGAGAACCATCACCATGGAAGGGCATAAATCCAAAGGGTACACCACTTTCATTTTTGTTTTTTCGCTTGGTAATGGGTACACCACTTGGTGTGATTACAACTTCTCAAATCTCCATATTTAAACATTCGTCTTCTAACTTTCTAAGATGCAAAATTACTTATCATCAATTTTCTTGTCAAGATTTTGCAAATATTTCTCGATAAACAAACATGTTTGACTAGTTCACTTGAACTAGCAAGACATTCAACTAAATAAAAGATAATAGATTTGATCTAAATATTTTGAATACAGTAGTAGCCATTTTCTATCAATCATGTAATTTCCCATGTAATAATTTTTGGATATAATTTTCATATTGGAAAATTTATATCTTCTCTAATTGGATTAGTGCATCTACAATTAAACGTCTTCCTGATACTAGTTTTAGATGAAAAATGCTATTTATCAACTTTTTAATTATCATTATTTTATATGGTACCGAATGATTAAAAGATTGTAAAGGATAATAAATAGTTTGCTAGTGAATTGAAACTATATTAAATTCGATAGGTAAAAATGATAAATAATTCTCTCTTTTTAGACTCAAAGGTGTATCAATACTTACACCTCTTTGGATCATTCAACCTTCACATCAATACGTCCCAATGCTTTTCAACCTTTCGACCATTTTTCTTCTTGTTCTCAATGCTGTTTCGTTTTTCCCAAGAGCCAAAATCAATGAAAGCCACTTGTAATTTGCGGGCCTAATTTTGGACGTGGGCGTTAGTCATTCACCAGTGGGTGGCTGGTAGTGGAGGGAAAGGTCCTGCCGGTCTTCCCAACTTGGGTTTTCGCTTCTTTTTTTCGTATTTGTAATATCATTAAAATGCTAACATAAATATCACTTTTCAATTGAATGATATCATGTAATAAATTAACGAGAGTAAATACGACATTAAAATATATATGTGCTTGTGAGTTGTTGGGGACTTATGTATTTCTTTGTAAGAATCACTTGCAATTATGTTTCCACCTAGGAATCCAATTCACAAGTAGCTGAAGCACAACTGAACATATTGTACAAAAGTACAACCTCCCCTTATTGTTGAGGTTATCAGGCACACACACTTGCACAACAAATTTAATGTGATTCGGTAATTATCTTTTTTTTTTTTTGATGGAAATAGACTTCATTTCATTCAATGAATCCCGAAGTTACAAATGTGACTTATCAATACAGAAAAAAACCCAGACTATAAGCCAACCTACGCATCTGCTCTGTAGCACCCCCGTACATAAATTTCTTTATGACGAACTTTGTCTTAACTTCTAATAAACTCTCTCTATGAGAGAATAGCGTTCTGTAAAAACAGAACTAAACGACTTCTCTCCAAAAGGAGAGAAGTGCTATCATCTTCCGTCCTCCCTAATAGGAGGAGTCCTATCACTCCGTCTCCTCCCAAAGGAAAAACGAGACTCCACTGCTATGGACACCAATGTGTCCAATAGCCTATTTCTTTTTATTAGTAATTAAAAACAAACATCCAAACAGTAAATACATAGATCCGGGAAACAAAAAACAGAACTGGAAAAACAAAATAAAACCCAACGGAGGCGCGTGCATTACACGCGTCACACTGGGGAGGAGCCGTTCGGCTAGTCAAGACATTGCCGGCGTCACTGGGCCTTGAGCTGCCGCGCATGACGTTGACGGAAGCTAAATCGCGACGGTTTGACAAACCACGTGTTTTCTTTAACTCGAGCGTCTGCGCAACTCGCCGCTCCGATTGGCATCCAATCCGGTCAACCACTAGATCGGCAGATGAGGCTTCGCCCGGTGGTGCACGTATCGGACAATGGTGACCGGAGAGGCTCGAACCGGCTACCTCCCTTATTCGGCCGAAAACCTGAAAAAACAAAACAAACAAACCAAAAACACCGGAGACGAAGGGCCGGAGTGGAGAGGGATGAAAGGAGGAGGAAGAAGGAGCCGAAGCTCCCCTTCCCCCCAGCTGGAATCAGACGGGTGAGTTTTTTTAGAGAGAGAGGGTCTGGTTTTAGAGAGAGGGAGTTTTTTCCCAAATTTTTTTGTGATTCGGTAATTACCTACGTCTACATATAGAACTTTCTAATAAATCAGTGGGAAAAAAAAAAAAAAAAACAGAGGAGGTGTATTACTCAACTCTCTCATTTCTCTTCTATCTCTTTCTCTCTTCTTTTCTCTTTTCTTCTCTTGTTACTGATATGTATAACTCCATCTGAGAGCTCCACATTTATAGAGGAAAGAAAATGCGTGAAAGGGAAAAAAATGATCACAACTCATTTTTGGTTGGCATTCAGTGGAGCAGCTCCCAGGAGAAGAAAAAATTTTCTTCTCTAGTTGATCACAACTTTCGGTGGGTTGGAACCATCATTGATTTCATTCCCACAAGGATCACAAGTGAGTGAGATAAAAAATTGTGGCTCAAGGGTCAATAATTCCAACTTGTATGATGGGTTGCCATACAATCCACGGTAAAGATGCACAAAATCATTATAAAGAATAAGAACTACTCATTTTCAAACAATGCGATATCTCAAATACCACATGTACTTATTCCTTATATTGCTAAGGTCCGCGTTGGGCCATTCCATCATAGGTGACATGCATGGCTTAAGTCCCACAATACTTATGGTCGGAATATGCTCTAATACCATTTGTAGTGCCTCAAAGAAAGGCTTAAATCAAATTTTTATAAGTCATACTTTAAGAAGACTAGTCAATGTTTCAGTTGGAGTCCATTGGAAGTATTATAAGGAGTAAGAACTTTTTACTCTCATACAAATGGATCATAATCATGTCTTCCATGAATATACTAAATATAGCGAGATAGATTATCATTTTGTATGTCATCATTTTCAGCAAGACATTTTGCATCTATGATCACCTTTGAGAGCAATCTTGTCGCCTCCGAGGGAAGATATTAGAGTATATTGATATATGTCACTTCCATAATAAGATCATCATATTGTCTTAATATTCTACGTTTGATAATATTATGGTAGTATTATAAGTCGAATATTTTGTAATGGTATCTTGATTATATCTTGAATATTTACCTTTTAATTAATAATATTTACAAGCATTATACCATATGATTTTTGTCAATGTATATATTTTCATAATTTCATTGGTTAGACAAAATGGTGTTATGGTATACACCAGAGTAACCACACCCACACACACAATAACATTGAGACAGGCAATGAAACAATAATGCAGAAACACAATAATCAAGCACACACACACGACAAAGTATTTTACATGGTTCGGCAACGTACCTACGTCAACAGAGCTATAGGAAACTTTATTCCCAGAGGAAATTACAACACTCAGTGAGTTATAAGAGTTTCACTATACTCACACAATCTCAACTCTCTCTCTCCAGTGCCCTTCTTACACTCAAATATGCTCTACACCCCTCTTGCGTCATTCAGTTTAATTTGCTCCCTTTGATACAAAACTGAAGAAATAACATCCATATTTATAGACAGGCGTGAGAAAAGCAAAGGCAACAAAAATATGGTTCTTCACTTGAGCGGAGTGTCGAGTGCACGACGAGCGAACAATCTATGCAACATTTGCTTGAGCAAATATTGAGCGAACACTATGGTTTTCCTTCGCTCGAGCCCACTATTGCGAGAATTTCTAGGAAACTCTCTACCTGAGCTTCGCTCGAGCGCCAAGTCGAGCGCACCTTGAGCGAACTCTCTGTCATAGTTTCGCTTGAGCCAAGGTCGAGCGACAGTTAAGTGAACTCACTGCCTTGCATTTTCTAGCTAGGGTTCAAAATAAAAATCAATAAACGGGCCCGAACTAAACCGGATCGATGTATTCAGTCTGGTGCAAAACTAGTTTGGTCTAGTACCGGTTTTATTTTTTCAAAACCAGTTCTAAACTGGTCTGGACTGGACTGGTTCATATATTAGATATATATTGTTTTTATTATATATAAAGAATTTTTTATATGATTTATTTATATTATATGTATTATATGCTAAATTTCTAATTAATATAACATGAAATTTTAAAATCTTAAAATTCATGTTATTAATTAATCTTTTTATAATATTTGATATAATATAGAAATTTTATTTTTATAACATAAAATTAATATAACATAAAATATTTTAATTTTAATTTTAATTTTATGTAACCACCATATTATCATATATGCATATTATCACTATAACATATTATCACCAACATAAAATTAATATGTAACATATATGATAATATGATTCTTATAAATAATGTGCGTTTACTATAATAGTTTTACTATAATTCTTATTTTTTGTTGCAGATCCTTTTTTATATTTAGACAATTATGTTTTAATTTATTGGTTTGTTGTTTCAAGCTCGACTTCCTAAGTGACAAACCTTGCTAGTTCAACGGGAAAATAGGTAAAACCAGACCGAACCAGACTGAAACTGGTAAAATCGGGAGTATCAGTTTCAAAAGTGAATCGGTTCGGTATCAGTTCTTCATTTCTAAAAACTGGTGCATACTAATTCGGTTCTAAAATACGTAAAAAACCGGACCGGTTACACCTCTATTTCCAGCTCTCAAACCAGGCTTCAAACACAACCCAACAAATGGAACAGAGCCTTGTATTGCAACATTATGATCAGTTTTATACTGCAACAACCATGGGTAATAAACCTTCAATAATGGGATGTTTGTTGGACTCCCAACCCCTTGTATATATAAAACCACGTCAGTTATTTCTCAAGTAATTTAATAATAATCATTCAAATAATTTAATTTTATTTAGATAACCTTTTGATTCTAATTTTCAAAATTAGACCACAAATGAACAGATGGCACAAAAGTAAAACATGCCCCTGCCTTCCTTCCCACAAGCATCGCAAGTGAACGATATCAATTTTTTTGCAAGGGTCAATGGATGGTTGTCATCATGAATCTCGGCCTCTATGATGAGTGGTCGTATAACCAATGGTGAAAGAGTACATTCCGGGTGGACCATAAACGAACAGGTAGCACAAAAATAAAACATTCCCTTCCCTTCTTTCTCACAGTGATCACAAGTGAATTGGGATAATTTTCGCATAAGGGTCAATGGGTGATCGTGAATATCAACTTTTGTGGTTAGTGAAAGCGAAGTGCATTTAATGCAAAGTTTGAACCTACAACCAGAACAAGTGTATGCGAAACTCCACCATGGATTTATTCCGCACCTGTCACATGATGTATCTTCTGTCGATTCCATTTCCCAAATATCTCCTATGCTATATTGGTTCCTAAATTCAAAGAAAATTTGTTTTCCAACTAGAGTTTTTTTTTTCTTTCTTTTTTTCTGTTACACTGGATACCCAATACTTAAAAAAAAACTAAAAAAAAAAAACTAAAACCCAATACTTTTTTCCTCTCAATCGTTACTCTTTCTCAGCTACCAAACAGATAAACAAACATAGAATTTGAGGCCCAATTCAAGAAGAACCAACATCGCAAATTTTGGGAAGAAACATACACGGCCATAGCTCTCTGTCTCTGTCTCTAGAGTTGTCACAATTTGATCTTGATGTAAAAATTGTGATTGGCTGTGATCAAAGTCACCAAGTTTTTATAGTATAGATATGTTAGCCAAAGAAAAACGATGGTACAAATAAAAAAAGGAGGAGATCGCGGTGCTGGGGAGTTGTATGCACCTCTTTCGGATTCACAACTCAAACTTCCAGCGAAGACGACGACAGACTCAAAACTCGTTGTTTCTGTCGATGTCGTTGGTTTGGTTTTGACTTCTAAGTTTTCAACCTTTTGCAGTGCTACCATAGTGTTCAACTGACGTGGCCTGACCGACTGCACGGCGTCTACCTAGGACGATTGTGTATAGAAGAACTGTTTTAGAAAACGGTCGAAAATTGAAATTCATATACAGGCAAAATATCGAAAACCGACTGGTATTGATTGAAATGGCTGGTATTTAATCCGGTACGAAATGTAATTCCCTCCCATATCGGTTACTGTACCGGCACCATAAATACCAAAAATTTTAGTCGGTACGGTACAATTTTCAAAACTTTGAATAGTTCAACTTATTCCTATGTTTTAGATCTTCCAATGGAGACTAGAGGTATTTTACGACTTGATAAAAGAAGTTTGCCGTATCTGAGGAGTAAGTAGATGCAGTTTTACACATTTTCTATATTCTTTTGTCATATCTTATTTATAATAAGGCTTATTAATAAGGTATTTTTTGTAATAATGTTATATTTGGCTATTGTTTTTCTTTTTTTTATGCTTGGGTTTGGTTTTTTGTTTTGTTTTGTTTATTTGTAATCCCAAGTGTTAGGTTGTAACCACGGTATTGCTCCTCCAAAAGTGAGGGTTTATTAATAAAATTGAAATTCTGTCATCTTCCTAAAAAAAAAAAGTCAGTGAGATAAAAAATTGTGGCGCAAGGGTCAATGGATGGTCTGTGAGTTTCAGCTTGTATAATGGATTGCCATACAATCAATTGTAAAGATGCCCGAAATCATTTGGAGTATTATGAACTACTCCCTCCCAAATAATGTGGTATCCCAAATACTACATGTACTTATCAGTCAGTTTGAGATATCACTGTCTTCTCCCCTTAAATTGTCAACGGCCGTGTTGGGTCATTCCATCATAAGTGGCATGGCTCAAGTTCCATTGTACTTTTGTGAAATCAAGATCTTGATGGTCAATTTCACCAGATGACATATAAGTGCCCTGATCAAAGAGAAACACAATTGTCTTTTTTGGATGTTCACTAGATTTTATTGTCATCTAGAAACATCCAAGAGGAAAAGTTGCTGGAATTTACTAAAGCACCTAAAGCCTGATACTGCTATGCCATGGATTTGTGTGGGGGACTTTAATGAGATAGTCAGTCAAAGTGAGAAGGTTGGGTAGCATCTAGACACTATAAAGTATAAACTAATGAAAGCTACCTTAAGAGAAGCACTTGAGTTCTGTTCTCTTAGTGACATTCTTACTAAAGGAAAAAAATTCACATGGTCTAACAATAGAAGAAGTATAAGGTACACCAAGGAAATGCTTTCCAGGAACAATAGCAAGAGGAGGAGAAGGGCTATGTATTCAGGTATGAAGCTGCTTAGGCAATGAGAGAGGACTACTCGAATTTAATTAGGGAGGCATGGAGTAAGGAGCCTGAAGGTGAGGATGGAATCTCAGTGATTAGAGACCAGCTTCAAAATTGCAAAAAGGCTCTCAAGATGTGAAATGCTTCCATTTACAGAAAGGCCCAAGTAGACATAGGAGGGAAACTAATTAAAGAGGATTGTAGATCTACAAAACTCAGGAAAAGGAGACCAAATCATCACTATCTAGAAACTTCAAGAGGGAGTGGATTTCATCCTAGAAGAAGAAGAGATCAAATGGAAGTAGCAAGCAAAGCAGAATTGGCTGTATTATGGGGATAAAAACATTAAATTCTACCACATATATGTAAACCAGAGAAGGCAAACCAACTCTATCAGCCAAATTATGGATTATCAGGGCAGCTTAATTACTGATCAATCTATGATAAGTGATTTATTCACGGGTTTTGTTGCGCCCTCGACTCCCACGTGTTATTTTAGTGGAGTTCGTGACACCGGGATGATGACCATATAGATCACGCACCCCAACGACAAGTGTTTAGAGTATGTACAACATGCAATAAGTGTACAATATAATAATCGCAATGGAGAAATAAAAAGGGCATTCTTATTAAGTACCAGAAAGTTCAAAAACAGTAAAATATTCTTTACAAGAATTATACAGTCATCCGACAGATAAATTAAAGAAAACAACATAACATAAGGGAAACAAATTCCATATCGCTGAACAACATATCAACAAATCATGCCTCCGGCAGAGCCGATCCTTCAGGCTCATAATCAGTCTCTGCATCAAAGTCTACAGTTCCATAAGACGGAACCGTAGGGTAAAACATCACAATTAGATTATGACATCTCAACAAGTACTCAACCAAAACAACGTCCAAGAGATTTAAAACACATTAATACAACCAACACGTTTACAGCCACACAATAAAACATACAGCAACAAATCCATTTCTTTTTTTCCAAAAATACACGTTTAATCACTCATGCCAAAAATCCCATTTGACCCAAATATATCCATTTATTTTATTATACATGCATCATGGTCTTCCCTGTGGACCATCCGCATATCCTGGCTCTCATCGTCACACCATAGGTAACGTTCGTGCATGAGACTTCATAACTAGCGATGCCAAGCATACATGGCCAAGCATCTTCTAACCTCACCAACAAAAGGCCACGGAAAAAGTACGAGAGCATTACCGTCTCGTCCGTTTCTGTCGTCGCCAGGCGACAACTCAGGGTTAGCCCGAGTGACCAGAGGAGCTCCATCGAGATAATATCTCATTTCAGCTTAGGGTCGTGATACACACGCACCCACATGATATCCCCAATACACCAAACCCAATTTTCAATTTACACAACATGACATAACACAACATAGCAAAATATTCAGCACAATTACAGTAAAGATACAGATGCATGACAGACAGTATATTGGATGACAGGACATAATATTCAACATTACAACAATCACAATATTCATAGTTTTACAAACAATTACACGCATAATCCCATCCTCCAATTCGGCCCAAGGCCCAAATCCAACATCAACTACAATTTAATCCCAACACTTCAGTGGATCAAGACTCATCTCAAACCAATAGACTGCAAATAATGTCAATTATACTAATGCTATTCTAAACCTCATGGGTCGCGTTTTGGAAAATTGCTTACAATGTAGTCGGGTAATTTCTAGAAGATCGCGAGTGTGGAGGTGTAGCCTAAAGTGGCGGCAGCGGTGGTTCAAGGGCAAAACATCGGCTGTTTTGGTGAGTTTCTCACAAGGGAATTTCGGTCTAGGTGTAAATGGGTGAAGGAGGGAGTTTTGCTATGGGGGGTTGTGGTGGAGGACGGCGGTGCATGGCAAAAACTACTCTAAAACTCTCAGACTTACAACCAAAATTCACAAAACAATAAATTAAACACTTAGAAGCGAGATGATCAAATTTTGGAATGACTTGAGAAGTGTGGTTCTCGGTCCTATTTATAGACCGAAATGGCCAATGAAGCTCCACCGCGATTGGCTCAAAGGGCGGTGCGGGAACGGCTGCATGGCTCACGAGTAGAGGAGGAGATGCCGGTGACGGAGGAAATGGATGCAGCATGGACAAGTGGAGCGGCGTAATGGATAAAAATCATAAACAAAGAAAACGGCCGTGGCGGCTCGAGGTGGAGGAAGGAGGTGGTGGCCGGTGATGTACTCATTATTATTATTATTTCACCCCTTACATCACTCATGGTATTTATTGAGTGGTGAAATTTGTACCATTTAATTAGCAAATAATCTTTGAGATTTTGAGAACAACATAGTGAAATTTACCAAAAAACCATATAGCTAAAATAAATATAAATGATTAAATTTACCTCTCATCAGCTTAAACTCTTTGGATAAGATGTGATTTCACACATATTTTGATGCCACAATCATTATAAATTTACCTCTCATCAGAGTTTAATGGTTCATTATAAATGGCACTAACTTTGATGCCACAATCACTTCTGAGTGATTGAGTGATTTAAGGTACGTAGCTACCATATGGGAGAAAAATTCTTAATATGGTTAATCGATATCATGGCCTCTTTAGCTCTTATGACCGTGCTTTTCTGAAAGCAACTAATATCAGTGTCTAGAAATTTAATTGAAGTACAAAAAAATCTGCAATATCATTTCCTTTTAAAGTTTCTGTATAAGAAAAGATATATTTGACTGCTCAACCATTATTCTAATACACTCCAATTTTATTCATGAGATTACCTTTCTAACTATATATGGAAAAGCTTCTCGGACTTATCAAGCTTGAACTCAGCTAAAAGTAATTCCAAGAGACAATAACCATTATGTGGCCCTGCATAAAAAATTCCTCTGCTGGACAAATGAAATCTTTGCAAATGGCAAAACTAATTAATTGGAGATTTATTGGCTTCTTAATCTCTGTGGATCCACTTATTGAATTTAATGTGTTATTATAGAGAATGGGTTGCGAGGGAAACTTGGAAAGCCAGCATACTTGGAGCACTGGATAAGCACAATCACACCCTTAATAGCGGGCGAGTCTGCATTCAAAGTTACCTTTGACTGGGACGAGGACATAGGAACTCCAGGAGCATTCTTGATAAGAAACAATCATCAGAGTGAGTTCTACCTGAAAAGTCTTACACTTGAAGATGTTCCAGGCCAAGGTCGGATCCACTTTGTCTGCAACTCCTGGGTTTACCCTGAAGACCAATACAAAAAAGACCGTGTTTTCTTCTCCAACAAGGTAATGAATTATTATGCAGTCTTCGGTTCAGAACTTTCCAAAGTTCAATTTAAACCACAAGAAGATGAAATAATATAAAACATGTAACCTTGTTTAGTTATGAACTATTGGTGCAATTCTCTTTCTGCAGACATATCTTCCAAGTGAAACACCAGGGCCACTGCTAATGTACAGAGAGGAAGAACTAGTGAACTTGGGAGGAGATGGAACAGGAGAGCTTCAGGAGTGGGACAGGGTCTATGAGTATGCTTACTACAATTATCTGGGGAATCCAGATGGGGACCCTGAATATTTCCGTCCAGTTCTGGGAGGGTCTGCTGAGTACCCTTACCCTCGTAGGGGGAGAACTGGGCGACCACCAACCAAGACAGGTTAGGCATTTCTTCTACTTAGAATTAGTTAAGTTATTAGCATTGAAAAAGAATGAATCTAATATCTTTCAGTTTAGGCAGGGGAAGGGCATGATTCATACAACAAACAATGCTATAGCCTTTTGAAGCATCATTAAGTGATGGTGAAAATAATTATCAATTAGACTCATAAAGGATTTTTTATTGGGTGTCTATTACCGTATCGTTTTTGTTTTTGAAGAATCTAATGCAACAAGATAAGCAAATCTGATTTTTTTTTAACTGAAGATCTTGGAATAATTTGGGTGACTATTTCAAAATTCGACAATTAATTTTCTACTTTTTGAAACGAAAAGGTTTATTTGCAATTCTTTTTGACACATCTAAATAACACACCATTGAAATAATAAGTGATGTTTTAAGCACTTATGTTTGTTATTTGAAGGTAAGTCATGCAAGACAAAACGATTGTGATTTTTCTTTAATTAGTTTAATTAAGCTATTCCTTTGAGGACTTGTGAAAATACTCGAACAATTAATGCCCCATAAATATTGAGTTTCAGCCTGATATAATATTGTAACTGATCTCAAATTAATTAATGCCCAACATGGAGGACTTTCAACGTTAAAGTGAACAGTACAAACCTTGCACAAATCACGGCCATCATTGGAAGTCTACTGAACAAAAGCAAGAGGATGTTGATTGTTATCAAATGTTCAAGTTCTTCCAAACTTGTTATTTGAAAGTTTTCCAAGAATACATTCTGGATGAGCAGGATAAATGCAATCTACACAATAGTAGAACCAACACCTCGGGTCTCGTTCTTTTTCACAAATATCACAATAATATTCTCCCGAATCATCTTCTGGAGCATAACAAAGAGTGAATGGATGTTCATGTTGTTCATACCATACTGTATGCGGCAATGTTAAACACTTGAAGTCCAATTCGAATCCACAATTATCAGCACAACATAAATGGATTTCTTCATCTGAATCACAATTATTACATTTTCTGCCTTTTGGTAACCTAGAAAAAATAAGTCCGTGCTTGTGACTATCATGTGTGAATTTATTATATGGGAGTAAACTGCACTGAACATCAAGGTCAAATTTGCATTTTTCACAATTATAAGTGAAGCCATTGCATGAACCACGTTGACAAGCATCACATCCAAAAGTACCACTAGCATAAGTTGCCATTGGGAGGAGCATAAGAGGGTGTCGATGGAGTGGATGTCTCATTTTTTGTTTTAATTCAGCACAAGTTTTGTGAAGAAAGAATCTACACTGAGCACAAGCATAATATGAAGTAAAGATGTACCACGTACAGGCATCACACTTTTCGCTGATCTCAAACTTGTCATTGAGTTTTAAGTCATGGTCATGACTAAAATGTTTGATTTCTGCAGCTATCTCAATTCCTTCTACTCCTGGTTTGAACTTTTTAACTACGTATGGCAACATGTCTGTGGATTCATGATCAATCCCATGTTCCAACATATTTGTCGATGACTCAATAGATTCTAATTCATCTTTAGACTTCCGCATAAATGTTTCATCTTTCTCTTCCTTGCTTGTAGCACAATGAAGGTGGGCAACATAATCACAACTTGAGCAATAATAAACCCCGTAGTCTATGTCCTCCATTTTAACACATAGTTGGCAAACACGTCTATGCAAGCTCGATGGATCAATGGCTGGAAGAGAGTAAATGAGGTTGAGAGGGTGGTCATGCCGTATAACTTTGACAACCGAGGGTAAGGAAGCACATTCTTGGTGGACCACAAATGAACATTCAGCACAAATGTTAAACATGCCCCTGCCGTCCTTCCCACAAGCATCACAAATACTGAATGAAATCAATTTTCTTGCAAGGGTCAATGTATGGTCATGAATCTCGGCCTCTATGATGAGTGGTCGTACAACCAATGGTAAAAGAGTACATTCCGGGTGGACCGTAAACGAACAGGTAGCACAAAAATAAAACATTCCCTTCCCTTCTTTCTCACAATGATCACAAATGAATTGAGTGGATTTCCGCATAAGGGTCAATGGGTGATCGTGAATATCAACTTTTGTGGTTAGTGAAAGCGAAGCGCATTTAATGCAAAGATGGAACTTACAACGAGAACAAGTGTATGTGAACCGCTGGTACTTTCNCTTTTCGCTGATCTCAAACTTGTCATTGAGTTTTAAGTCATGGTCATGACTAAAATGTTTGATTTCTGCAGCTATCTCAATTCCTTCTACTCCTGGTTTGAACTTTTTAACTACGTATGGCAACATGTCTGTGGATTCATGATCAATCCCATGTTCCAACATATTTGTCGATGACTCAATAGATTCTAATTCATCTTTAGACTTCCGCATAAATGTTTCATCTTTCTCTTCCTTGCTTGTAGCACAATGAAGGTGGGCAACATAATTACAACTTGAGCAATAATAAACCCCGTAGTCTATGTCCTCCATTTTAACACATAGTTGGCAAACACGTCTATGCAAGCTCGATGGATCAATGGCTGGAAGAGAGTAAATGAGGTTGAGAGGGTGGTCATGCCGTATAACTTTGACAACCGAGGGTAAGGAAGCACATTCTTGGTGGACCACAAATGAACATTCAGCACAAATGTTAAACATGCCCCTGCCGTCCTTCCCACAAGCATCACAAATACTGAATGAAATCAATTTTCTTGCAAGGGTCAATGTATGGTCATGAATCTCGGCCTCTATGATGAGTGGTCGTACAACCAATGGTAAAAGAGTACATTCCGGGTGGACCGTAAACGAACAGGTAGCACAAAAATAAAACATTCCCTTCCCTTCTTTCTCACAATGATCACAAATGAATTGAGTGGATTTCCGCATAAGGGTCAATGGGTGATCGTGAATATCAACTTTTGTGGTTAGTGAAAGCGAAGCGCATTTAATGCAAAGATGGAACTTACAACGAGAACAAGTGTATGTGAACCGCTGGTACTTTCTTCCGCAACTGTCACAAAATATATCTTCTTCTGATTCCGTTGGACTGAGAGTAAGAGGATCATGTTTGGGGTGGAATGGGTGCTTCAACTGGTGGGGTAATTCGGCACATGATTTATGTATGTAGACATACTTGCACCCAGCTAATTTACATCCGTAACAAGGAGTACCAGATGATACTCTTTCAAAGCACAATCTACAACGACGAAATACATCATGATCTACTATTGATCCATCGAGGCTCAACAACAAGGGATGTGGGTGCCTGAAATGTTGAAGCTCCATCGCTCCCTCACTATATTTAATTATACCGTTCGTGTTCGTCATATCTTTATATATAGGGCCTGAAAAATAGGGTCAATTAATTAATCCAGAGCTTGGATGTATTAATTAATTTGAACATTTCGTGATCTCCAAATTCGAATGGGTCCAGATCATATAATATATATTTATCAAAATGAAAATTAAAGAATAAAATAAAATAAAATAAACAATGACCACCCGGCCGGCCAATTAATCAATCTTACTACAAGCGCGTACATGAATTTTTACCAGATCGATCTCAAACACATGTACGTTTTGATCAACACATGTACGTTTCTACTAGTACGTTACTAATTCACAGATCGATCGAAGATGAAAATATAGATGGAGGAAGAAAAATTAAAAAAAAAAAATCATATATATGCCAATTAAATAATAATGCTCACCTCAAAATTAGGAGAAAAAGAAAATAGGCCGGGGTTACTACTCATTTACTGCTTATAGTGCATTTACTTTTTTATCATTTTTTAAATATTTTTTAACATCCTTAATCATTAAAAAATTTTTTTAAAAATATATAATTTTATTAATAGTCAATTCTTTAATCATTAAATAAAATAAAAAATTAAAAAAAATAAAATACAAAAAAAATAGTAAATAAATAATAACCTACCATTTTGCTATTATATATTCGTGAGTAGTACTTATATCTGACAATAGTACGGTTAATTTTGACGAATGCCCCATATATATAAATTATAATATAACGTAGCTAGTTAGCCTGGCCTTCAAGATAATTTTGTATTTTTTTCAACGGGTGATGCTACACCCTCATAAGATTTTTACAGGGGAAGGCAAAGTTTTTTTTTTTTTTTTGATTTTTTTTCAATCATTTTTTAAACATTTTTAAAAAATACACAAAAAAAATTATAAATTCATTTAAAAATACTTTCTTAATCATTAAATAAAAAATTTTAAAAAAAATGAAATTCAGTACGAGATTTAGGTAGAAGTCTTATGTGAAAATAGCATTTTCCTTTTCCAAAAGCTAGGATAAAAACATCAAGTTTTGTAGCTAGCCCTCTATCATGACGCCGATGTGTTAATAAATTTCTGATATGATCAAGTACTACTTATGAACATTTAATCTTGATCAAACTACTCAAATGGACTTCTCAAACAAATGTTTTCGACAAAAAAGGAAGGCAGCCTTCATGAACTTCAATATAGAAGAAGAAGAATATATAGATCAGAAGACAGTCTACGAAAGAAATTATAATTAATACTCACCTCAATTAAGATGAAAAATAATTCTGATCTTTGGCTTCCAACCCGATCTGCTTCGGATCAAAAAGGTCAGATGCACTCAAAACTTAATATGAAGGTTAGTAGTACCAATCAAGCGTATTTTTATATCCATCATGAATAGTTTATAATCAACTACTAAGTTACAACTACCAATCAATCAAGCGTATTTTAATCCATATAAATTTTAAAATGTGAATGTTGTTGTATTGGAGAGGGATCTGCAGATGCTTTTTCTATTGTAATAGAGAGATGCTTTGTAATATGATAATGAAAAACACTACTATGTCCATTCTATTTGATACCTCCATTTGACCGCTTGGTCAATTTTTATTTTATTTTTACTTAGTGATTAAAGAAATGATTTTAAATGTATTGATGTATTTTTTTTTATTTTTTAAATATATTTAAATATGTCAAAAAATGTGAAAAAAAAAAACGATGGCCCAAGCTGTAAAGGTGGGGCGGCTCCCTATGATAATATCCCAAAACAATAGTTTGATATGTCTACTGATGCATTGTAATTTTGAACGAATGAGAAGCAAACGTTGATGATTAAAAAAAATTTGAAAAAATCAAACGTAGGAGAGAGAGAGAGATTGTCGGCTTTACGGAAATTTTTTAGATAATTCTTTATTATTGAGATTGTTGGCATCATCATTACAATTTTATTAAATTTTTATATAAAATATAATAAGTAATTTAATTTTTTTAAATTTTAAAACAATAATAATATTAAAAAATAATATTTTAATAATATTTTATTCAATTAATCTAAAATCATTTCAAATCATCTGAATCCAAGCGAGAGCTTAATCTCTTCATATATATTATGTAGCCTATCGATGAACAGGCAATGAACAAGAATGAATAGTATCACTTTATTTCTTCCATATATGGGGCATGTGGTCATTGATCAGTTTTGACTCTCTCAGGGATGATTTGGAAGTAAATATTTAAAAACTGCTCCACCACCGCACCGCACCACAACTTGGATGTTTCTCTCTATCCACTAAAACCTTGGTAGGCTGGTAGCCAAGATCTGGACATTTCCCGTGGATATAGGGTCTCCCTTCCCCGTGCTGGCCACACTCGTGTCCACCACCATTGCAAACCAAGATTGTGGCTCACAAGGCCACCCTTGGCTGTTGCAACCTAGATTGGGCCCCGGCATAGTGGCTCTCAATCCACCTCCGTGGTAGCCTGATTGTAGACTTAATGCCACCTGAAAAAGCAGTGGTCCTTCTACAACCTACACCTAGAGGGGGGTGAATAGGTGTAATCCAATTTTTTAAGGTCTTTACACAATTAGAAACAAACAAGCAATTAATCAATTCATCAAATAACACAAATAATTAACACAACGATTTTGTTCACGAAGTGGAAACTCATTTGAAGAACGTCTTCAAATTCTAAAACCACTCAGGGTGTAAGACACCACCTAAAATCCACTATAGAAAGAGTTTGTTACAACCAACTTAGAGACACTCACAAAACCTTTGTAGTATGCTAAAGTTGGCTTGCAACTTCACAAGTGACCCACTTGAACTCTACAAGCATGTAGTGTCGGAACTCCGACCTTTCTATAGCTTCCCACGAGAACCTCTCGATCTCTGCATCAACAGCAGTTCCGGACTCTTCCTGCCAATAAACACATCCACTTCAATGGACTTGAAAATGTTTGATCTTGAGTGTGGTATGGTGGAGATGTGATTGTCCAAGAGAGATTCACAATGTGGGGAGAAGTATCTCTCAATGGCTCTTAGAAGCAACTAGGATTTTTGCTCTATTTCTCCACACAAGGAATAGAACAAAATGTTCTATTTATAGTCCCTCTGATTCACGGCGCCCAAAACATTGAGATTTGAGTTTCTGGAACATTGCCTCGAGCGAAGGATCGAGCGAGAGTCGAACGCAGGTTAACTTTTAGAACTTCGCTCGAGCGGGCATCGAGCGGTGAACTCTGCCTGAGTTCGCTCGAGTGGTGAGTCGAGCGGCGGGTCGAGTGAAGCACTCTGCCTGACTTCGCTCGAGCGGTGAGTCGAGCGGTGGGTCGAGCGAGGCACTCTGCCTGACTTCGCTCGAGCGCCAGTAAGGTCCGCTCTAGCCGTGTTGAGCACACTTCAATTCTTTTCATGTGACAATGCATCAACACTACTTACAACACAATTTTACTTAGGTTTTCACACGAATATGCCAATCAACTAATTTTCCCTCAACAATCTCCCCGTTTGGCATTTCTGTGACAAAACCTCTAACCTATTACATAGGACCTAATCCTAGCGCACCCCATACTGGATCCCCAGATTCATGAACACATTGAGATATTTCTGCACATACTTAACAAACGATTAAACGTGCCAACACAAATAAGCAAGAAATATATCCACAAGTATAATCAATGTCTGCTAGGAAATCAAGAAAAACATTTCATTAATGCAATTAGTCAGACATTGAAATTAGTTAGTCAAATAACAGCAGCACAAGCAGCATGTGATAAAAAAAACAGAAGCTGCTCTTCTACAAATAAAACATGTAATACAAAAATAAAAGCTGCTCAACAAAAAAAAATGTGCTTCTAGCATTAACATTTCCTCCCCCTGCCTCTATACCACTCCCCCTGACTCTAAGCTACTCCCCCTTTTTGTCACAAAAGGGCCAAGAGTCTCTATCATCAGTCTGACTGCCACCTTCATCATCCTCATTGAGACGCTCCTCAATATCGTTGAAGCGTTGAGTAACAAGTTGCTGCAGGTTATCAACCTTAGCATCGAGGCTAGCAAATCGGGCATCAAGTCGGGTAAGGTACTCAAGGACCTGCTAAAGGCTGGTCTCGGTCGTACCAGGTGCTAGTGCTGGTGCTGGTGGCGATGCCGATGCCGATGTAGAAGGCTGAGAGCTGGATGGCTGTGAGGAGGATGCAGGTGGGTGCTCAACTATCAGTGGTTGCGGGGTGGTGTGAGCACAACTCAGCTGCATGGTCCTCCGACCAATGGGAGCCTTGAGAGGAATTCTAGGTGATTGAGCTGCATTATTGCATATTTTACCTATTTAAAACCAATAATTTTTAATTATTTTATTATTTTATCATTGGTTTTAGATGGAAAAATTGATTAAGAGGCATAAATCCAAGTTGTGAATTAAATTGATTAAAAGCATAGTTTATGCTTGATTTTATAACTTGTGATTTATTTGGGCAATAAGTTCTTCACATGCACAACACACTCTTAAATTTTATTTTTCATCTTTTGTTTAATTTTATTTATTTTAGTTTCTTTATTTTATTTTATTTTATTTTATTTTATTTGTCTAAGTTTTATTATTATTTAATTTTGCTTGTCTAATTTTTATTTTATTTTATTTTTATTTATTTTTATTTTTATTTTTTATTTTTATTTCTGCTCTGACTAAACGACATGTCGTTTGGTCAGCAGACCAAAACGACATGTCGTTTTGAGCTAATAAGAAATCTGCCGTCTGAGCTAAACGACGTGCCGTTTTGTCTAAGACCAAAACGACATGTCGTTTTGCACTAACTTGGTTTCCTACCGTTTGAGCTAAATGACGCCGTTTTGTCTACAGACGCAAACGACGTCGTTTTCCGTCGTCTTCAACCTCGCGTTGCCTCCTGCACAGACAACTCACAGCGTAGCCATGCCCAGCCTCGAGCGCCACCGTGGGCCGTCCTCCTCCCACCTGCAGCCACCAGCCACCCCAGACTACGCCGGCGATCCATCCTCCGCCCCATGCACGGCTGGTCCGACGCCACGGCAGTCTCACCAACTCCACCCATGCATTCGGACCGTAACCTCTCCTCGGCTTCCCAGCACCACCAAGCTTCTCCAGTTCACGTCGTCTCCACCATGAACACGGCCATGAACCGCCTCGCCTTGTCCAGAAGCCTCACGGCCAGCAACTCCACGCTCATGTCATCTTCAACCTTCGGCATGCACGTACAGCGCTACGCAACGTCACTGCTTCCTCCAGCGCAGCTGCACCTCTCCTCAGCGCAGCACTACTTCCAGACAGCACAGAGATGCAAACGGAAAATAAAGAAGAAAGAGATGGAAACGGACG